>APFE031077328.1:58115-117283 GCA_000404065.3 Pinus taeda | reverse complement strand
ATATACAACTTGAGTGGGCTTAATAGTTAAGAGCATGTGTTTCCTCCTAAGAGGTCACAAGTTCAAAACCAGAGGGGGTAGAGTATGTATGCCTTCATAGACTTAGCAGTCAAATCGCTGTGTGAAGGTGGGTCCCTTGTCCCACAAACAAGGGGGTCTCATATACCAATTTGGTGTCTCGCTTGGCTGTGAGTTTAAAATTGGATAATAATAATAATGATGTATTCCACAATACTTTGATAAAAAATCACCATTTATTATTACGGAGGATTAAGTCATAATGAGTTTAAAAATTGTTTATTAATTTTATTATATTAAGCTATAATGAATTTAAAAGCTATTTACTTAATTATATACAATAAATAGTTATATGTATTGAGTGATTTGATGAAGTATGACCATACCAGTGTTATAATTATAGGTGGTAATTTTAATTATTGTATGAAATTTGGATTATATATATATATCTATATTTATTATATATATATATATACAATTGTTCATATATTAAAATCTCATGAATAGTCATCTTATCATTGAGCATAGAAAAAAGAAATTTATTTTAAATGTTTAAAAATATTTTCATTTTTTAGATATTTCGATTTAATTTATAATTTTGTAAACTTTTAATTAATTTTAATAGATTTTTTAAAAAATTAAAAAGTATGAAAGATTTGACCATAATCTTGATTAAATATAATGTTTAACTAGTCTAATAAATAAAAACAATTAGTAACATATTTTAATTTAAATATTAATATAATGTAATACTGTTTTCTATAATTTTAGTACACTAATATAATTATACCTAACAACTATTTATTCATTAAAGATTTATATAAACTAAAACATTCTAATGTAAAGAAATAAATGTTTTCCTTTGAAAAAATGTCTCGAAAAAGGTGGAAAACATCTTCTAAATAACAAAATAAACATAAAGCTAACCAATATTGTGACTTCCCTTATGGAGTACTCTTAATTAAAAGAAAGACTATAATCAATAGAATTAAAAACATTGAAAATTTTGACTGTCCCCAAAAAATATAGTTAGTATAGAGAGTGACAAAATAGACATAAAGCCAACCAATATTGTGACTTCCCTTATAGGGTACTCTCTTAATTAAAATAAAAGCTATAATCAATAGAATTAAAAACATAAAAAAATAAAAAAATTGACTTTATCCCAAAAAAATTTAGTGATCATAGAGAGTGACAAAACAGACATTAAGTTAACCAATATTGTGACTTCCCTTATGGAGTACTCTCTTAATTAAAATAAAGACTATAATCAATAGAATTAAAAACATAGAAAATTTTGACTTTATCCCCAAAAAATATAGAAAATTTTGACTTTATCCCCAAAAAATATAGTAAGTATAGTGTGACAAAATAGATGTAAAGCTAACCAATATTGTGACTTCACTTATCGAGTACTCTTAATTAAAATAAAGACTATAATCAATAGAATTAAAAACCTCAAAAATTTTGACTTTATCCTTCAAAAAATATAGTAAGTATAGAGAGCGACAAAGTTACGAGAAAATTAATAAAGTTAAATAAAAAATATAAAGTTAATTTATAAAAAAATTATTTGAAAAAAATATATATTTAGTTTTTTAAGTATTTATAAAAAGGTATTGGAATCATAATAAGTATATATTTTATATAATCAATAATATATTAAATTTTTCAAAAATATTAGATCGAATGATAAATTTAGCTAGTAGATTTGTATAATCAATTTTAAAGATTTTTTCAATAACACTAAATCTATTTTATAACAATTTAAAATAAATAATAAATTAATATAAAAATTTCAAATAAAATAAACTAATTATTAAAAGTAAATAGTTAAAATAATTAAATTAAAAAAAATAAATACTGTAATACACTAAAAAGAAAAAGAAAAACAACAAGATCTCGTTTCAACTTAATCAAATTTCAATTTAAACTTTACCATACAAACTAATTGTAATTTAATATTTAATTTATTTTTATCTAATAAAACTTTATGGTTAGATTTAAGGTTTTGGTCCATAAAGTAATAAGCATATATTCAGATTAATTAATTATTATTATATATTTACTTAAATTTATCATTTATTTTTTATACACATGATATAATATACATTTTAATTATTTTATATTAAATTTCAATGAAAATGTTTGGAATTAATTATATTATTTTATATCAATCTATCCTAACTATACCCAATAAATAAACATTGAAATAACTTTACTAGTTCAAGTTTAGCTCTGTTCTTTGAAAAGAGCAACTTACGTGTATATTCACATTTTATAGGTTCATGGACAATCTCAAATTAAGGGTTCAATATTCTAATTTGCACTTTAGTCAACTTTATATTTTTCACTATTTTAAAGATAGGATCATATTTTACTCACTACAACCACGGAAAACATGCCTCATATGTCGAATGTCATAATTTGACGCGACAATTTTACATTATTTTTTATCCATATGTTCACATAGACTATGTTCAATGTTTTATTTTTGAGAGGCTTTTTAACCCCAAAAAAAAACGTACATGTGATAACCTTAGTAGAGAATGAATCCATGAGTGGGAAAAAAACCCCTCGACTTCATACACAGGTGGTGATGGCGTTATCATAATCCCCATTTTAGATGTAACTGTTAACTTAATTGGTTGCACTATAGAACTTTTGTATTCACAAAGTATATGTTCAATGCCATGTTTAATTTTTTACCCACTAATTGATTTGATATTGATAACGGATCCAATAAACCTAATTCTCTTTCTCCCTTTGATTTGGTCAAAAGGTTGGATTTAAATGGTTTAATCAACATCTCATCACCCCATTGGGGGTTTTAAGCGTTGGTAATTGTTTGTAGTGAAGGGATTGACTTCATTGGTATGACTAAGTTTATATTCACATAATATAGGGATATTTTTTAAATCATTTTATTTATTTTATTGAGTATTATATTTTTTAAAACCTCTCATAATGGGTAGCTTTTATGAAGAGGGTTTGTTGAGATTGTTGAGTAGCTTTCACATTAACTGTTTGACTATTTGTTAATGAAGAGGGTTCGTTGAGATTGTTTCTAAGCATATTATTCTAGTTGGTTTGTTGAGTTAATAAAAGTGAGGTAGTGTTAATGTTCCTACTCAAGTTTGATTTTTTTATATCAAAATTTTAATTTAAAATAAAGGTTATGGTAAGTAAATTTGACACAATTTTCAATTTCTTTTAAGTTCTTACTTTACTAGTTAAATCTTTATCAAGTATAATGTTCAATGAATATAAGAAGATAGTAAAAAGGATTTTATGTATACCATGTAACATGTAAGCAATTTGGGGAAATTGGTGATGTTGCAGAGTTTCAAATCAGGATCTAGTTAGGATTAGGGTTTCAATTCTGTAGTTTCGTTGGTTCTCTTCTTAATCTATTTCTACAATAGGTCTTTCTTGTTGATTTCAGGTATGAGTGCCCTACCTGGAGGGGTTGGGCACTCCTCCTTCAGAAATGCAGTGACATGTAAATTGTCTTCAGGAATGGAAAAGGAAGGTAACATTGTAGCAATTGGGACTTCATCACATTTTCCCATTCTAGGTGCAAAATGGCAAGCTGGCTTGAGAGGAAAATGTATTCCTAAAGCCCCAAAAACCTAAATTTGCCATCCCTCAAAAATGCCTGGAGGACCACCGCAAAAGAATGAAGAACCATGCATTTATCTACAAATTCATAGGAAGGTGGCCCACAGAGAGTGAGTTGGAATGTTGGATATTGAAAAAATGGAAACCAAAGGGAGAAGTAGATTTGAGATTAAGTCCAAAGGGTTTGTTTACTATCATATTCTCGAATCTGGAAGATAAGGCCCGAGCTTTTGAAGGTGGTCCTTACTTCTACAACAATGTTGGCTTATCTTTGAAATTGGGAGGAATGTTTCAATCCAGACAAAGAGGAGTTTATGTCAGCCCATGTATGGGTAAGATTGTTTTTTTTGCCTATTGATTTTTCAATTCTAAAAATTATGGAGGGTATTGGCAATGTTCTAGCTCATTTTGTTAAAGTAAACGAGGTAAATCGGAGAGGGAGGAATATGGCATATGCTCACCTCTATGTTTACATGAACATTTCTCAACCCTTACCTGAATCTATTGATATCGATTATCACAGAGAAATTTGGTCTCAACCACTTGACTATGAAAATGATTATGATAGAGGTATTTGGTCTTTCAACATTGCTTAGCTTCCCCTAGGGTGTTGTTAGGGAGTTTTACATATTTCGGCACAAAATATTCAGTAGTCTTGACAATAGTATACAAACCTCTAGTTTCAAGAGAAAAATCCAAAATTTTTCGACCAAATTCAACTCCATAGAAAGGTGTGACAAATCCCTTATGGATTTTGGCAATTGACTTTAATTTCATTCATTCTTTGTTGGAAAAAAAAACGAGTGTGCCATTTGTACCCTGTTTCAGCTTTATTTGATGCATGAGGGCTTCACTCAATGAATCTCTAAAATAGCACGTGCATTCATGGAATATTAAACAATACCCTTAATTTGACTACATATTGGAAAATACCTCTAAACATCACTTTATTTAACCCCCTACCAATACAAACCCAATACACATTCCAAATTTAAAAAACCCCTACTTTCACTAGATATTGTCGGTATCCATTTTTCATTAACATTTTTTATACCCCTTTATATTTTTTCATTAACTCCGAGCTCCATTTTGTATAGACAACAAATAAAAACCATTTACCCCCTATTATATGCTCAATATATTATGTCATCTTTTCCTCAATATATATCCCCCCATATGAACCCATGAGGTATGGTATTTCACCCCAAGTGAAGCCCCCATGATTTGATGACATCATAAAAAATATAAGAATAGTTGACATTCCAACTATTAATGTTTTAATTACCTAGATTAACAAACGGGGTGGCCATAGCTAGGTAGCTAGTCGTTTGGACTGTTAATTTTTTTTCGGAATAGGTGCTTCATAAAGATATTTTTGTGGAAGCATCCATACTGCCTTATCTTGGTTTGAACCACTAGTTATTCAGATTATAGATCAATTTCAAAAAGTGACAAAAATAGACCTTTTCGCTTTGAGATATTTTGGTTGAAGGACCCATATCTCATATATAAAATAAAAGGTTGGTGGGGAAAGATTACGATGAAGGGAAACAACAAGATGCATGCCTCCGAGATGAATTTGAAAGCTTTGAAAGCTCAGATAAAGCTTTGGAACAAGAGATAATTCAGGAATATTTTTGAAGAGAAATTAAAATTAGAGGGGGAAATGCTCGAGATTCAACAACATGTGTTAATTGAAGGGAGAATGTTAGAGTTAATTTTCCAGGAAGGTTGAAATTTACATAAATTGGAACAATCAAGGAAATAGGGAGAAATATTATGGAGGCAGAAATACTGAATTCAATGGTTGAAAGAAGGGGAAGACAATTCATTTTTTTTCATAATTTTATGTTACAATGACGTCAAAATAATAGGATCTTCTCCCTTCTAGGGGTATATGGAGAATGTAAAGTTCTACACAAGGACTTCGAATCCCACTTGCCAGTTTTTGGACACAACATGGCACAACATGGCTATTGCACATCACTATACCAACTTATGTCTTTTCATCTTAAATACTTGCATGGCTCAATGGCAGGGTCATGGATTTGTTTTGTGAAGCGGAACGAAGGTTAAGTGTCCTCCTCACCTTGCTTCTTCCGGTATCTTGATGACATATTTCATGTGAGATTAGATGAGAGATTTGTTATAGTGGAGGGTGGTGGTTATACTATGTGTTGTGGCATAAGTGTTGGTGATAATCAATTTGAGGGATTGGTGGTGACGAGCCTTTGCTTGGTGGGTTATAGGTGCATTCTATGGTGGGGAGTGGTAATTCCTCACTCCAATTTCAGCATGAAAAGGGTCCCTTTCTCTTAATTTTTTGTTATGTTAATGTAGGTGTTTGGTGTATGTTCTTTGTGATATTCCTTCACAATTTCAAATGTGGGTCGATCTTTGAATTTGTGGCAGTTCTCTCCAACTCGGCTCTTCATACTATTGAATCTACAAGTATCTTGTTTCCTTGCCCTACCTTGGTATGTGGTTGTTGGTAGCCTGATAATTTTTTTTAGTTTGGTATTAGTATCAGGGTTCCAAAGTTTTCTCTACTTGTGTTCCATCGAGTCAGGGTCTTAGGCTTAGTTTCGTTCAATAAGCCTAAATTTTTTCTTGTTCTAGGAAATTCGATAGCTAATTATGTAATTGACATTTCACTTAGCTCATTTTCATATCTAAGCACAAGGTTACTTCTTCTATTGGTTTATTTCTCTACGAGTTGTTCTCTGGGTGGATGGAGTCTGGGGATTCCAAAGGTATTTTATCTGGAACGTGTTTTCATCACGGGTTATAGATTTGCGCCCTTTTTTTCCTTTGAAGTTTTTGGCCTCTTTAATATTAGTTTTGGTATAAACCTTTATTTAGGGTGTCGGGGGGGCGACCTAGTCATCTTTGGTTATGTCATTTCCAATTTACTATGTAACCCCTGTGTTTTTTTAGTTGTTCTAACTCCTATTCAGGATGATGGTTTATTATTTGATCTCATGCCTCCTCGTCAATGATTAGCTAGTTCTAGTGGGGGGTCTAGCCATTCTCATTTTCAACCCCGAATATTTTTCTATTAGGACTTTGTAGCCTCATATTGTGAATCACTACCTCTGGAATTACTAAAGGAAATTTGTCAAATGGAAGCATAGGAGTTTGGAGAGCGGCCTTTTTTCCCTAACTAAAAAGTTAGAGATAAGAGCCTTCAATGGCTCCCAGACATAGGAAGGTTTGGGAAAACAAGATTATAATTTCTCCATTCCCTTTCAGTTCACCAACAATTGGATACTTTGTTTCACATGGTTTTAAGAGACAAAGAAGTGGACAACTATAAACTCTTTGTTGGTTAGGATGAGATTAAAATAATTCTCAAGAACATTTGATATTGCCTTGATGATATTGACACTCATCTGGTTGGGTGGAAGGTTTTCTTGTTTCTGACTTGACATCATGGGATTCATTGGACCCTCCTTGCGGTATTATGATCCCTTCATTGGAGCCTTTGGGTGACACTATGCATCCCTCTATTGACATTCCTCCCAATTTTACTTTTATTTCATCTAATTAACACTTATGCATGTTTGTGAAGTTTTTGGTTTTTTCTAGGAGTTTCTACGATAACGTTTCTTCATGTTTTGGCCAAGAAACTCAGTGATGGCTTGGGAAACAACACTTGGGGTGGTTATTAATACTTTTTTACTTGGGCATCAGGCCGATGTTTTAGTTGGGTGGCTCCTTTTGTATCTTTTCACTGGTGGTTATCAAATCCTGTTGGACCATATGGGCCAACTCATAGTGTTTTCCTGGTCAGTATTGTTTCGTCTGATGGTTGGTTCTAAATCTATAAGGGTTGGCTTGTGCTTAGTTCCATGATTTTGGTGTGGCTCTCACTGGTTGGTCCTTGCCCTGTAAGAATTAGTTTGTGTTATTCTCATGATTTTGATGAGACACTTAATGGTTAAGGATAACATTTTGGATGACTCACTGTCATTTTTCTATGTGCAATCAGAATGATCAATGGGGCGCTAGCCCATACTATTGTTGTTTTTGTTTAAACCACCTTCCTGTGATATTAGTTATGTTGGTTCTCATTGTTCTTATTTATATGTATGTTGTAGCTCGAGGATGATTTATGTGGCCCTGTCACCCTGATGGTGATATCTTTCGAAAGGCTTGTCAACAGGAAGTCAATGTAAAATATTTTATTTTAATACAAATATCCCACATCAGTTCACAAAAAAAACACATGCATAATTAAAAGTGTTAACACTAATTATAACCATCAATACATGTTGTAGAAAAGAAACAAAATACATTTCAAGCTCTATTAGGGTTTTTATTTCATCTGCTCATTGTGTTCTAAATCTTGGCAATGGAAGATACTTTTGACTTCTGCCATTAGCAGTAGTGGAATCCTAATCACCCCTTATACTAGTCCCAAATAATGGAAGCCCCTCGAGGGAGGGGTATGAGCCCCTCCTATCAAAGCATAATCTCTAGCAACGAAACTATTAGGTCTGACTCACATTATGGATCTCAAGAGCAAGGAAAGCCTATGTATAAATGGACAACACATCGTTTTGCACGTAATGGAGATCATGCTCAAGAGAAAATTCCTTCCAAAGGCTGAGAAAGACCCTAAATATTAGGTAATATCCACCAAACTTGATGGATACATAGAATATATGAAAGAACACATTTTGGTCTGCAAATTTATTGGATTTTTGTCCATGGAGATGGACCTAGTAAGATTGATACAACACAAATGGAAACCTAAAGGACATGTGGATCTAGAATTATGAGACAAAGGCTTATTCACAATCACTTTCAATAATTTGGAGGATAGAGACAAAGTTTTTTAAAATGACCCATGTTTTTTCAACAATGCTAGGTTATTCATGCGATTTTGGGAGGAGAGGTATTTCCCAAAAAAAGAACAACCCTTGGTGGCCTTGGTATGGGTTTGAATTTATTCACTACCCAAAATTTTTGGGACCCAAAAATACTTTAGGTAATATGAACTACCATTGGATCCTTTGTGAAAATTTCATAAGTAACAAGGAGAGGATGCTACATTTCATATGCCAAAATTTATGTGTACTTGAATATTTCACAACCATTGCTATAATCCATTGAGATCTCATACCAATATGAAATCTGGAAAAAACCTTAGACTATGAACATGTGACCTTCCATTTTCATTATTATTATGAATATGGTCACCTATTCTGGGACTCCCAACTTTTTCAGGAAAAGCCTAAGAAATATATCCATCCAATAGATCCATAAGGCTTCAAAAGAACCATGACTAGGAAGAGAAATCAAAGTCAAAAAAATATATTTATTAAATAAATAGTGGGGGCATCTTCAGTCCAAAAATAAATTCTCGGTCCTCAATGATCATGAGGAAGAGCCCTCTACTCTATAAGATATCATGATCCTTAATTCAAGAGAAGAGGGCATAACAAAAAAGGTAGGATCACAAAAAAGAGAATCCCTCGAAGGTAATCAAGGAACTACAACTGAAAGAGGAAAATCATATATTAGAAAAGGACGATTAGACTTTGATGAACTATATTGAAGAATGGAAAACTAAATATCGAAGCAAAATTCCATAACAGTAAAAGCACCAATGCTATCAAATCTACTTTAGGGTAAAATAACAACTTCATGAATTAATAAAAGAAGTGGGTTCAACCAATAGGGCGCGAGGGTTCAAAATTTCTCTAGCAAAGAACAAATTGTATAAAAAAAAGGTAAAAGGGGAGGATGAAGGACCAATAAAGCCTCAATCAAATTAGTTGGAGATGATCTAGTTAATATAGGTCAGGTCACAATTTTGTCTAAGGTGTTTTCCTACTCTAAACATTCGTCCTAATGAAAATCGTCTCGTAGAATATTATAAGCCTCAACAACAAAGGAAAACATAAATTTCTTAAGGAAAGAATTTAGAAGGAAGTGGCCATGAAATCATTATAATATCTCTAGTGATAAAATAAGTGAAATAGCTCCCCAATGTTGGCAAGGTTGTGAGTCAATAGCACTCGATACTATTGGATGTGCAAGTGGCCTAGAAATCCTATGGAACTCCTAAGAAGTATCCTTTACAAAATAAATCGCCACACCTTGTATCATCATTGGAATATTTGAATATGTAGGAGCCACAGAGATTGGATGTCTTTTTACGGTCTATGGCCTCCCATCTCCTGGTAGAAAAATCCAGCTTCCTAAAAAAATTAGCAGATATCAGAGATACTCATCATTAGGAATTATGGATCTTGTTTGGGGACTTAAATTTAATGAAATCCCTAGAGGAAAAAAAAGGAAGATAATCGAAGTTTGGACTTTGAGTCTCATTAATTTCAAGCCCTATTATATCAACTTTAGTGATATATCTAGACAACATGAATGGTATATTCACTTGGAATAACTAACATAAAGGTAAGTATCAGATTCTCTCTAGACTAGATAGATTCATAGTATCTAAATCACTTCTCAAAAAGGACAATTTTTTAGGATCCTCAATAATACCATGTAAAAGCTCAAATCATTGGCCAATATGTCTAGAATGAGACCTTAAAGTTGCTCCTTCGAATAAACCCTTATGCTCCTAAAATTTCTAGTTACAAGAACCATATTTTATAAATAAGGCCAAAAAATAGTGGTTAGAAATAGACAACAATGGGTGAAATAGCATGCATACTTTCCAATTGAAATTAAAGATTTTCAAATCTAGGTTAAAATATTGGAATGCAACTGAATTTGGAAATAGATTCATGGAAAAACAACCTTTAGAATCCCAAATGAAATAAGTTTTGCAGAAAATAATTATGAAGGGCCGAATAGAAGAACAAAACAAACAACAAACAAAAAAACAAAACAAAACAAAACAAACAAAACAAATAAACAAACAAAAAACAAAAAAAAACAAAAACAAAAACAAAAAAAATAAAACAAACAACAAAAAACAAAAACAAAACACAAAACACAAAACACAAAACAAAAAAAACAAAAACAAAACAAAAAAAACAAAAACAAAACAAAAAAGACAAAAACAAAACAAAAAAACAAAAAACCAAATTCTTCCATATAATGTGATGATCAAACACCAACACAAAAACATAATGTTCTCTTTAATGATTCTAGATGGGAACTGATTCATGGCCCATGCAGATTTAAAATAGGAATTGGTAGCTTATTATCACTCCCTTCTCTGAAAACTATCTCTTAATCGTCGAGTCATAATCCAAAAGATAAATTCAAATATTCTTACCCTAATATAGCCAACCCAAAATGATGTCCTGATGAAGGAAAATCACTTTTACAAAAGTTGAGGAAGCTATAATGTCTATGCCTAATAATAACACTCATGGGCCAAACACATTCACAACTGACTTCTTGTAACAACCATTTCTTCCACCCCTCATGTAAATATCATTATATGGATTGTTTATGTAAATTGATGTAAAATGTAAATAATGACTGGATTGAGGAGAGGAGACAAATTCATAGTCTGAGGACGAGTTTCTTGTAACATAATCCATTTCATTTATTTTTCCAAAAATCTCCCTAATGAATTTATGATGTGCTAGTGAAAGCATTTAAGGAGAGCATGGATAGCTTGTAGTGGAGGATGAAAGGTCCATATAGTCAACATGCAAGAGGGACCTACAATAAGAAGAAGGCAAAGAGTTTATTGCAAGAGGAGGAGCACATTGAAGGGAAGACAAACACGAGTTATGGAGAGAGTATGCTATGAATGTGCATACTGGGATGGCAAGAGAACTCGTGGAATGAAAATGCTAGGGAGAAAAGTTGGTGCAAGAGAAGTAGCATGCTGAGGATCGTGGGGTGAAGGTTAGGAAAGAAAAGAGAAGGTGGATACATTGCGTGTTCTAGAGCCTTGTAGGGTTGAGAAGGTGGAAACCTTGTGTACTCTAGATTCCTATTTAGTAGTGTGGAGATTGTGTGTGTTTGAATATATGTGGTATATAGTAAGTGGAGAAATTGTGTGCTATTGACTCTTGGTTTCCAAGTGGAGATGTTTTGTGCTCTAGAATTCCATGTGATTTGGTTAAGTAGGTTGGTGTAAATACCCCTTGAGCACTTAACTACTTAGACTATGAATGCGGTTGATGGGTGGTCATCTATAAAAAAGATTGTTGTGCAACTAGACTATGGTTGGGTGGAGAGTTGAAGTCCCTCCCTCAATTTCTAGTCATTCAAGATATACATATAAGTGTATTTACTTATGTATATATATTATAGTGTGTACTAAGAGTAATGTTCTTTTGTGTTATAAAAATGATTGTATTCGAACTGGTAGAGCAGGAATGTGTTATTCCTAGTTTCCCAATTAAACTATTCTTGTGTGTGATATCCATTGTTGGCATGTTATGGATTTCATGGATATTTATCTTATTAAGGTTGTTGATTTTCTATATATTGTGATGTCCGTTGGCCCTAATGGTATTTTGTGGGATCCACTTTATGGCACGATATGTTGTTGCTAGGCCTAAACTTACAAAGTAGTGCTAGCCATGGTTTGGCTTGGTTTTTTTGTGATAGATGGTAGGAATGTCGTTAGTTGAAATGAGGGTTTTGCTACTATAGAGGTTAGCTCTAAGAGTGGCACTCAGCCTCAAGGGAGGCCAAGGCATACTCTCTAATTCTTAAGTTTCTAATTCAAATGCCATAAGGAGCATATTCACAATCTCGGGATGAGAAACCTTGATGCCTGGAGACAAAAATATATACATTATGGGAGACGAGAATATGTCTCTATGGGATAAGAAGCCTTGGAGTCTGTAGACGGGGATATATCTATATATATATATATCCCAGGGGATAGAGATATCTCTCTATGGGATGGGAAAACCTTGATGTCTAGAGTTAGGAATACATACGCTTTGGGAGATGGAGATACGTCTCTATGGAATGAGCAACCTTGGCATATGGAGGATGAGGATATGTTATGTTATGAGGAACAATTATATCTCTTCATAAGATGGAAAATCCTTGAAGCTTAGGGAAGGTGATATTCTTGTCCTGAGGGACAGAGATGCATTGAATAACATGAAAAGTTGTAATTGACGATAATACACTTATAACGTGCAAACATCAATTTGCACAAAGGGGATTAGCCCTGTGGGAACCCCTTGACTGAGGATGAGGTGGTGGATACCATGTAGGCCGGGTAAGGCTACGAGAACGTAGTGTGGAATTTCAGAGGAGGTGGGCAAGTGACATGGACATGACACTTATGTGGCACCTCCGTAGTGGTGACATGTGTGTAACACTGCCCCCTTCTAATCCTCATCATAACACCGATTAAGAAGAGGCGGTTACTATGATGATCCAAGATCCAAGATCCAAGATGTCATTGTGGAAATGGGATCTAAAAAGTTTGATATTTCCAACTCACTTAAAGCCTAATTTTGGCATCACCATTGCATTCATCTCGTTAAGACGATTATGGTGATCTAACTTTACCTCAATCTCACCTTTGGATCAAGAGATGTGAACATTGCAAAGTTGGTGAATTAGATAGCCCTACATCATCTTCTCAGCCACATGGAAACCATGTACACCTTAGCTAATCTCTCAACACCACACATTTTTTATTGGATGCCGACCCGTTCATGGGTTTGGTCTCGATAACCCATAGTGTGCAATAATCTTTTTTCTATTTTGATGGAAGATGTTGTTTGTTGCTTTGAGGAGGCGCTCGTAGACCATGTGCCCACTTGAACATTTTTATTCCTCGTTACTTCTATTAGATGGGCTTACTATTCAAATGTTTTTTTTTTAAGTCAACAACTCTTTCCATTAAACATGACATTTCAAGGTTAAAAGTGCACTATGGCTTATTATCATATATAATATATTTACTGCACCTAGATTCATATTTTATTTTTTAAATCTACAAATATGCAATGTAGTGATGTCCTAACCTTTTTATTTTAATTTTTTATCCATCTAGGATATTGATTTAATTTTTTTTTCTTTCTAATTTACCAATTATAGTGCATTTTCTAACTTAAATAGACTGAAAGATTTTATTTCTACTCTATATTATCCACCCTATACCTTCACTCTACATTTGTAGTGGATTAGTAATACAAGGACTAAGTAATATCACCCTATACTTTCACTCTACATTTGTAATGAATTAGTAATATCGGGACGAAGTAATCTCTATATTATTGTGTACATCTCCCTCTTCAATGAGTGAGGTGGGATCATTTCTAATAAAAGGTGGCATCATTTAATGGTTACTTTACTCCTAATGCTTCCACCAAGTGAGTTTCATATTAGAATGTTTTTTTATCTCAACAAAAATGTTGCTAGTAGACATGAAGTTATTGTGCATTAACATTCAAAGCAAACCTTTCAACTTACTTTAGAAATTGTTTCTTAAATAAACTTGTGATTCTCTATTACAAATTTATTTAGGACAACTTTTCTTGGTTATAGGAAAATTCAAATTTGATATTACTCTATTGTTGTTATAAAACCAGTAGTAATAATGTTCTCAAAATTTATCAATAATCCAAAATATTTTCCAATTTCAATATTAAAAAAAAATAGAGAAACCCCTTAATCAAACCCTATATTAATAAATGTGTAAGTATTAAAATCAAGCTACGCTAACTTCATTTAAAAAAAAACCAATAAATAAGTTTGGGAAATAAGGCATTACAAATAACTCAAACCATAAATATTTAAAATTTAATTTTAATAAAAAACTAATTTGGGATACATGCACATGAAAAATGTTTCAAGGAAAAAGATAAAGCATTCTCCTTGTTTCTCTTTTATATTTTTTCTCCAGGAGCTCATATTTTGTTTTGGGTTTTCTACCATATATAAAAATAAACATCATACTTCCGAATCCATAATAAGTTGAACTCTCAAAGATTTTGTTCAATGTTTTATTTTTTAAGAGTGTTTTTAATCAAATGTGTGTGCAATTAGATAAACTATCTTAACAACAAAGGTGTGTAAGCAAAAAGCGCCACTTGAATAAATATATATATGTATGGGGTGACAACATTATCATAATAATAATAACAATTCGTGGTAGTTCTTTAGCTCAATTAGTTAAATTATGGCATTTTTTTTATATTTACATAGTATATGTTAAATGTTTTTTCGAATTTTATTTCGTTTAATTGATTGATTTGATGTTGGTAAAAAATCTAATATATTTAATTTATTTTCTCCTATTGACTTGGTGAAAAGGTTTGTTTATTTTTTATATATAAATTGTAAATTCAGTTCACTCATGCATTTTTATCAACTTCCTAAGGAGATTATCCATAAGATTGAGTTTACTATGGTTAGGTTCATATGGGTTAGCCATCTACAAAAGGGCAAGATGTATCTGGTTAAATGAAACATGATTGCATGTTTGGTATCAGATGGAGGTTGGGGTATTATGGAATTATTTTCTTTTAACATATCCCTATTTATAAAAAATCATTGGAGGGCTGTAGTGTTTGGGCACAAATCAATAGAGAAAAATATATGAAGGGGGATCATTTTACTAAAAGGATAATGGGGGAGAAAGGTATAAAACAAGCTCCTCTCATATTTGGTGTAGTATGATGAAAAACATTCCATGACTGCTTGGCTTTCTTAAGTGGGACGTTGGAGACAATACTCAAATTGAGATTGGATTAGACGCACTAAAGCGTTTCTCTAGGAATCATTCCTTATCAGTCCCCCTTCTAAAATTTCTTCACGACAAAGTTTTTTTCTATCTTAATCAGATTGATCGTACTCACAATCATGGAAATTTCTTTCAACATTGGTATAAGGCAGATGATCTAGGCCTAATGGGGGGCCTTGTTGTTGAATGGGAAGAATATTTGTCACAATTATGTGTTGCCATTATTCATATAAATGAAAATAAGTATATGATCGTTTGGGATGGGAAAATGAAGAAGGCGTTTGCTCGAGAAATATAAAGTGGCTTCCCAAAGCGGAGGTGCCACAACAAAAATTTTAGTGGTTTCAATGTGCGTGGAACTGGGAGGTTCCAAGAAAATTCTTATGTTTCTATTGGTTGGCACTAGACGATAGAATCCTGGCGTGGAACAACCTACTTCGTAGGAGTTTCTTTGGTCCAAGTATCTACCCCATGTGTAAACATGGGTTTGAGGATGTCTGTCACCTTTTATTGAGATGCCAGTTTGCAGTGGCAGTGTGGGAAGGTGTAATGGATGCATTAAACACTGTAAAGGTTCAGGAGTTACAGTATTTGGAGTCTTGTTTATCTTCTTGGTTTCTATCCCAAAATACATATAGATCCCTTCCTTTTTACATCGTTTGGTCCATTTGGAGAAGTAGCAACTCTCTATTGTTTGATTAGAAAGATGCTAATGTTAGAGTTGTTATCATTAAGGCGACAACACATTTTTTAGAATTAGGGAAGACTAAGAAGCACAATAAAAAGAGACAATTCGTGTTTAAGGACATTTCGAAAGATTTGCTGGAAGGTTTTTTTTTTTTTTTTTTGCAAAGGAACTGTGGCCGTAGGGCATTTATTGTGTTAGAACCTGACAGATATTATCACTTCTGGTGGGAGAGGGGTATAGGTACATACAACAGGGTATAAATTATAACATTATGGAGAGTTCTGATATGCTCTAGATGGTTGGGGTTGGAGTCACTTTACATCCACGAAGATGCAAAAGGAATTATTAAATGGGTTAAGGATCAATCACAGTTCAATCCTCCCATTCTATCAAATTGGATGCACCGTATTTGAAACCTAGTGAGTTCTTTCTAGTCTATTTCCTTTGGGCACATATATAGGGAACAAAACCATGTCACAGATCTCCTATCCAAGAGAGGCATTGGCCAGGAACTTGAGAAGTTTTATTTTGCAACATATGTGTAGGATTCCTTGATGAATGTTAGGGAGCATTAACTTCTCTTAATATGCAATATAATTTATTTTATGTCAGAGGAGTCACGACTAGTAATCTTTAGGACAAATCAAAAGGGATTTTATATACTTTGTCAGAATATATGTATCTGAGTTAGAACTATATTTTTCTTGAAGATAGGTGGATCTCTATAATCATGTGAGGGACTTTAAAGGTATGATAAGAAGGGGAAATATGAGCCAAAATAGAGTAGTTTTGAAAATTATAGGATGTGATCTGCTGGTTTTTTTAGAGGAAACACTTTTTGATCTACAAATTGTAAGATATTTTGAGGATAATAACCTATGTTTTTTGTACTCTTTGTTTTAATGAAAAGAAAATATTTTTTCCTTCTGGAAAAAATATAAATTATTTAATCAATGTTATCTTTAACTTTTTAAGATTTTTAATGTAATTGTTTAGAAAGAAAAAATTAACTTCTTTGTATAACTAAATTTATCTCTATATTACATATCTTTACAAATTTTTCTTAAATATTCCTACACATTTTATTGGCTTTTACATCTTTTAAAACCTTTTAAATAATGAAATTTCTTTCGCACAATTATTTTACTTTTCAATGAGTGTTCATTTAGTTGGTAAAATTGGGGTAGTGTTATTTCTGCTATCAAAATATGATACTCTCTTATATCAAAATATAATTCAAAATAATGGTCCTAGCGTTAAGTGTTTAAGGATGAGAGTGCATAAATGCGTTAACTTTATCCACATTAAAGGTTTTCAAAACCGTCGATAGCATTAAAGAGTTAACAATTCATAATTACTATAGAATGGAGCCTTGTACCATAACGGTTGGGCTCGACAACCCACATTGTGCAATAATCTATACTAGTGGATTACTAATACAGGGACTAAGTAATCTCACATTCTAATTTCATTCTACTAGTAGTGAATTAGTAACATATGGATTAAGTAATTTCTATATTATTGTGTATATTTTTTTTCAACTAGTGAAAAATTTCACGAGTAAAAATTCAATTATGTTAAGGATTGGTGTAATCTATGCCAGTTGTGACCCCAAGTGATAATCATTAATTTATGAAAATAATTGATTGAAATGATATAAACATATGCATTATCATGAAACATACTCTCAACAATATAAATAATGTTATTTGAAAAACCCTTATAACATTGAGGAATTAGATGATGTTAATCAAAGACATAGGGCAAATTCCCATCGATACATGTTTATTCCTTAAACGGTTCCATGCTAAAGGTCCAATTTGTTTGGATTTCAATATTTTACTTATTCTTCCAATTTACAAAGACGAAATATTAAACTTAAATTAATAACATTAACGTTAATATTTTATTTATTCTTTGTAATTTACGAGATTAAATAGATATATATAGTTTTAATTATATGAGTAACTTGTTACACCATATTAATAATTAAATATATTTAAGACAAATGAAACTTGAAGCTTTGATTTAATTAAAAATAATTAAATTTTGGTTTTTGGTTTTTTTAGTTTATCATTTTTTAAAATAATTAAGATGTGATATCTTTCAAATTGATCAATATATGTATATATTATTTATTTTTTCAATTAACAAAAAATGGAAATATTAAAATTAAATTAATAATGTTATTATATTAATATTAGTTCATCTTTGAAATATATAATTTTACTTATATGAGTAACTTGTTATATTACTCTGATAAACATATTTAAGACAAATGAAACTTTCATTAAGATATTATATGGTTGATTTCTTTAAAAACATTTGAAATTTGGTTATTTTTTAATTTATTTATCTATCAAAAGAAATGTGTATTTTTTTAAATAATTAAGATTAATATGTTCAAACTTATTTATATATTTATGTAATAATGATTTTTAAATTATTCATTATATATGAAATAAAAAATTTTGTTCCAATTTTTTATAAACTTAAAGTTTTTTTTTTTAAGCTTTACTTTTCATTTTCTATTCATAATCGACAAATTTACACCACATAGTTTGGCTAGGTGATCTCAACTTTCCCAATGGGAAACCAAGTCTGTTGGCCACCTATCCTCATTGTAAGCCATCCAAAAACAATAAATATTCAATCTCTCTAGCCAAGCTATATAGGTCTTTGTTTGATGACTAGACTCTATATTTATAGCTATACATATACTTGCATGACGAAAAGTAAATGCTAACCACATATATAACAAAAATAAACATGGTAAACTGACTAGCCCTTCTGCTCCTCTGAGGCCGATTCCACTGGTGCGAGATCCTTAACAATGGCTCCGAGCATCTCCAATAGTTCCAAGAAGCATGGAATGTGTCTTTCGATTTTGTCTAGCCTAATATCCTGCTTATGGAGTTGGAACATAATTTTCTGCAAATCTTGTTTGTAGCTTGACATCCCTTAGAGAGAAATCATCATACCCATTGAGATCTCGCCAGTAGAGGTACACTGTCTGTTTAAATTACGTTATCCTACCTCTGGTGTTCCCAAAATTTTATATTAACAATATATAAAAATAAATATATGCTTAAATTACGTTATCCTACCTCTAATGTTCCCAAAATTTTACATTAACAATATATAAAAATAAATATTATAGTTCTGTATCCTTTGCCATTGTGATAAGTTTATTTTTTATCCATATATTCACATAGAGTATGTTCCATGTTTTATTTTTGAAAGGGCTTTTGACCCAAAAAAGAAAAAAGAAAAAATAAGCGTACAGTTGATAACCTTAGTAGAGAATGAATCTATGAGTTGTAATAAAACCCCTTGACTTCATACACAGGAGGTCATGGCGTTACCATAATCCCCATTTTAGATACAACTATTAACTTAATTGGTTGCACTATAGAATTTTTGTATTCACAAAGTATATGTTCAATACCATGTTTAATTTTTCCCCACTAATTGATTTGATATTGATAAAGGATCCAATAAACCTAATTCTCTGGCTCCCTTTCGTCTCCCTTATTGGATTTGAATGGTTTAATCAGCATCTCATCACCCCCTCCGGGTTTTTAGCGTTGGTAATTGTTTGCAGTCAAGGGATTGACTTCATTGGTATGACTAACTTTATATTCACATAATATACTTTTAGGGATATTTTTAAAATCATTTTATATATTTTATTGAGTCTTATGTATTTTTAAACCTCTCAATAATGAGGTAGCTTTCACACAAGTTGTTTGACTATTTGTCCATGAAGAGGGTTGGTTGAGATTGTTTCTCAATAATGAGGTAGCTTTCACACAAGTTGGTTGACTATTTCTCAATGAAGAGAGTTAGGTTGAAATTGTTTCAAGCATATTATTCTAGTTAGTTTGTTGAGTTAATAAAAATGAGGTAGTGTTAATGTTCCTATCTAAGTTTGATTTTTTTATATTAATTTTTTTATTTAAAATAAAGGTTATGATAAGTAAATTTTACACAAGTTTTATTTTTTTTTTAAGTTCTTACTTTTTTATTAATTAAATATTTATCAAGTATATTGTTAAAGGAATATAAGAAAATAGTAAAAAGGATTTTATACTGTGTAGCAAATAAGCAATTTGGGAAAATTGGTGATGTTGTAGAGATCTGAATCAGGATCTAGTTAGGATTAGGGTTTCAATTATGTAGTTTTTTTGGTTCTCTTCTTAATCTATTTCTACAATAGGTCTTTCTTGTTGATTCCAGGTATGAGTGCCCTGCCAGGAGGGGCTGGGCAACCCTCCTTCAAAAATGCAGTGACGGGTAAATTGTCTTCAGGAATGGCGAAGAAAGGTAACATTGTAGCAATTGGGACTTCATCATATTTTCCCATTCTAGGTGCAAAATGGAAAGTCAGCTTGGGAGGAAAAATGTATTCCTAAAGCCCCCCCAAAACCCTAAATTTGTCATCCCTCAAAAATTTATGGAGGACTATTGCAAAAGAATGAAGGACCATGCATTTATCTACAAATTCATAGGAGGGCGACCCACAGAGAAGGAGTTGGAATGTTGGATATTGCAAAAATGGAAACCAAAAGGAGAAGTAGATTTGAGATTAAGTCCAAAGGGTTTCATTACTACCATATTCTCGAATTTAGAAGATAAGGCTCGAGTTTTTGAAGGTGGTCCTTACTTCTGCAACAATGTTGGCTTATATTTTACATTGGGAGGAATGTTTCAATCCTGACAAAGAGGAGATTATGTCAGCCCCTGTATGGGTAAGATTGTATTTTTTTTCCTATAGATTTTTCGATTCTGCAAATTCCAGAGGGTATGGGCAATGTTCTAGCTCATTTTGTTAAACTAAATGAGGTAAATCGGAGAGGGAGGAATATGTCATATGCTCACCTATATGCTTACATGAAAATTTCTCAACTCTTGCCAGAGTTTATTGATCTCGATTATCATAAAGAATTTTGGTCTCTACCACTTGTCTATGAACATGTCCCCTTCTACTTTTTTCTTTGCCATGAACATGGTCATCTATTTAGAGATTGTCCGAGTAGAAAGACTAAGAGAGTTTCGGTTTTGTGGGGAGTGAGGTTTTTACTAAAGTCTCTTCACGATGATGAAACAATAGTGATAAAAACACAACGATGCCAATAAAACTAAAGGAACAAAACAATTTTCAACCTCTAGAAATCATGGAGGAAGACCCAAATAGTGTAACGATTTTCAACCTCTAGAAATCATGGAGGAATACCCAAGTAGTGATGAGCTCAATGATGTTAATAATGATGGAACCATTGTCAGATCAAGACCTGGGGAAGCAACCCTAGAAACTGAAATTGTCAGAGGAAGAAATAGATAGGAGCTTCGATGACAATTATTTTGACTTGCGAGGTATCGAAGAGGCGGTGCAACTTTCTAAGCAACCCCTTGTATCTCTAACTAAAGAAGAGATCACCTTGGTGGGTATTCTGACGATTTGGCAAACAAAAGATTTGACATAGCTAAATCAAGAACAAACGGAAAAAAATGTGAAATAGTACTTGGCTTGGAAAAAAGTGATAATGACAATCTTCTTAAGGTGGACATGAACCTCGTTCAATGCAGGAATTTAAAGAAAAAATTCAGGAAATTTTGATTAAATATCTTGCTAAAGATCCTAAGCATAAGGAAAGGAAATCAAAGTGTGATTTGATAAATGAAGCTGGAGAGGAGTTGCTAAATTCAGACCAAGATTTTGCAATCCTGGTTTTTTTCTCACCATCAAAAAAATCTTAATAATGAAGATCTCTACATGGAATATGTGGGGTCTTAACAGTAAAGGGAAACAAATATATTTACTGGATCGCATAAAGAAAAAAAGGCATGTGATGATTGTAGGAGGCAAAACTTTCTTGGAGTAAGATGTCAACAATTTGTGATTTTTCTTGGAAGGATTGCCAATGTATGGCCATTGATGTCCGTGGTTGCTCTAGGGGATTGGCTATATTGTGGAACCCTAATGAAGTCATCTTCCAAGATTAGTTAGCTTCCCTTAGGGCATTTTCAAGGCATTTTAGATATTTGGGCGTAAAATATTCAGTAGTCTTGATGACGGTATATGAACCTTGAGTTTCAAGAGAAAAATCCGAATTTTTGAACTAATTCAACTCCGTAGGAAGGTGATGAAGGACCCCTTATGGATTATGGTAGGTGATTTTAATCTCATTCGTTCTTTGTCAGAAAATAAAAGGTGAAGTACGTAGTTTGGACCCTATTTCAGTTTTATTTGATGACATCATAGAAAAGATGAGAATAATCGACATTCCAAATATTAATGGTTTATTTACTTGGAATAGAAGACGAGATGGCCATAACTAGGTAGCCAGTTGTTTTGACTGCCTTTTTGTTTCAGAACAAGTGTTGCATAAAGATGTTTTTTTTGAGGCAACCATACAATCTTGTCTTAGTTCCGACCACTGGTCAGACATATTAGAGATTAATTTAAAATAAGTGCTAAAAAATAGATCTTTTCTCTTTGAGAGTTTTGGTTGAAGGACCTAGAGCTCATAGATAGAATAAAAGGTTGGTGGGGAGAGATTGCAATTAAGGTAAACAACAAGATGCATGCCTTCTAGCTAAAGTTGAAGGCTTTGAAAGTTTAATTAAAGATTTGGAACAAGAGAGAATTCAGGGATATTTTTGAAGAAAAAAAGAAAATGGGAATGGCAGAGATTCAACGACATGTGATAATTGAAGGGAGAACACCAGAGTTAATTTTGCAGGGAGGTTGGAATTTACATAAATTAGAAATAATGAAGACAATAGGAAGAAATCCCGTGGAGGCAGAAATCCCGAATATAGTGGTTGAAAGAAGGGAAACACAATTCAATTTTTTTTCATAGTTCTATGTTACAACAATGCCACAATAATAGGATCTTCTCCCTTTTGGGGGAAGATGGAGAACGTAAACTTTGTAGTTACAAGAGGTTACTAAACAAGAAAGAAAATGAAACTGAATACAACCACACAAGTAAAAACTCAAGATTTACGTGGTAAAACCTTGACAGGGTGTGGAGGAAACATCCACGGGGCAAGGGATTGGAATTTCTATTCAATCAATAAATGATTCTCCATTACAATATTTCAGGAATTCATCAGTTTTATATGAGTCTCCTTAGTTACATAAATGTTGTTTCAGTATAAAACTAACTTGTCAATAACTAATACAATTTTACCCAAATTTACATTAATTAGTTGTCAATCTCCAACAAACTCCACCTTAACAACAATTTTCCTAATCCCTTACCCATGACCATTCATCATCTCTTCTACAAGCCAATAGAAGCTAAAAACCATCGCAACTTCTCTACTGTAACTGGCTTTGTGAATATGTTTGCACAATTCTCTCATGTATGGACCTTTTGAAGAGCTACTTTTTTGCCATCGATCACATGTCTCAGAAAATGATACCTTACATCAATGTGTTTGGTTTTTCTATGATAAGAAGGATTTGTAGCCAAGTGAATAGCACTCTGACTGTCACAAAGTACATTCACTTTCTCCTGTGTCCTTCTAATCTCATCAAGTAGACCCATTAGTCAGATTGCTTCTTTATTGGCATCTGAAGCAGCTATATATTCTGCTTCGATAGTGGACAATGCAACTGTTTCTTGAAGCTTTGACATCCAACTAATTGCTCCACCTGCAAGAGTAAAGGCATAACATGTAGTAGATCTTATTTTTTCCAAATCACCTGCATAATCAACATCTATATATTCGTAGACTGATCCTTCACTACAATTAAAGATGATGCAATGGTCACTTTGCCTCTTAGATATCGAAGCACCCATTTCACTGCTCACCAATGTTCTTCACTTGGATTTTCCATGAACTTGCTGACAACTCCAACTACATGTGAAATGTTAGGTCTTGTAGATACCATCGCATACATTAAGTTTCCTACAACATTTGCATATGGTACATGAGATATATATTATTGTTCTCCATCAGTTCTAGGACTGAAAACCGAAGAAAGCTTAATATGGGAAGCTAATGGAACATTAATAGGTTTCACATTGTTAATACATAAATTTTCAAGTACTTTCTCCACATACTTCTATTGTGATAACCAAAACTTACCATTTTTCCTGTCTATGTGTATCTCCATGCCCAAGATATGTTTTACTGCTCCAAGATCCTTCATATCAAACGTCCTAGAGAGTTGAGCCTTTAACCTGTTGATCTCTTCCACGCTTTTTCTTGCAATAAGCATATCATCAACATACAAAGCTAAGATAATGAATATGCCATTGAAACTCTTCAAGTATACACAATGATCATACTCACTTCTAATAAAGTTCTGGCTCACCATGAAGGAGTCAAACTTCTTGTACCATTGTCTAGGAGACTATCTAAGAGCATACAATGATTTCCTGAGCTTGAAAACTAATCTTCTAATGCGACCTTGTACAAAACCTTCTGGTTGTTCCATATATAACTCTTCATTCAAATCACCATGTAGAAAAGTTGTTCTAACATCTAACTGTTCTAACTCAAGGTTTAGTAATGCAGTTAGTGCCAACACAGTACAAATAGAAACAAGTTTTACAACTGGTGAAAAAATCTCATGAAAGTCGATACCTTCAACCTAAGAATACCCTTTTGCTACTAGTCTTGCCTTATACCTTTTGATACTTCTGTCAACTTCCCGTTTCAGTTTGAAGACCCATTTGCATCCATCAACAATTCTCTCTTCAGGAAGTTCTACAAGGTCCCAGGTATTATTCTTGGCTAAGGAATCCATTTCTTCTTCCATAACTATTTTCCATTTTTCACTATCCGTATCATCTACTGCTTCTTGATAACAAGAGGGTTCCCCATCTTCAGTATTCAAAGAAAAAGATGAAGAAGAATCTTCATACCTTTTAGGAGTTTTTCTTTCCCTTGTAGACCTTCTTAGAGTGACTGGTTGCTAAACTGGTTCAGAAACTTCAACAACTTCCTTTGTATCTTCAACACCTTTTCCTCCAAAAGTCTCTTCTTCCTTTTGACTTTCACCGAAAGGTTTAGCCTCCAACTGAATTTCTTGATTTGGCGATACCTGTTCCTGTTCAATTCTTTCAACATTTGATTTTAATAGAGAAGATTCATCAAATGTTACATCTCTGCTAATGAATATCTTTTGTGACATAGGATCCCACAACCTATACCCTTTCACCGCATAGTCATACCCAACAAAGACATAACATTTCGATTTTGGATCTAATTTTGAATGCTGATTTTTAGGAATAAGAGCATAAGCATCACAACCAAATATCCTTAAATGTGAATAATCACAAGACTGACCTGACCAAAATTCTTTAGGAATTTTACATTTAATTGCTACTAAAGGTGATCTGTTAACTAAATAGCAAGTAGTGGATACTGCTTCTGCTCATAACTCCTTTTGCAGGTTAGCATTGTTGATCATGCTTCTGGCTCTTTCCATAAGAGTTTGATTCATATGTTCAACAACACCATTTTGCTGAGGAGTATAAACAATAGTTTTGTGTCTAACAATTCCTTCATCCTTACAGTATTGTTCAAATTATATTGAAGTAAATTTACCACCATTGTCAGTTCTAAAACATTTAATTGATTTGCCTATTCTTTTCTCTACCATTGCTTTAAATTGTTTAAAGATATTAAATACATCAGCTTTCTTTTTCAACATAAAGACCCAAACTTTACGGGAAAAATCATCAATAAACGTTAAAAAATATAGAGCACCACCATATGATACAACATGAGATGGTCCCCACAGATTAGAATGAATATAGTCTAAAATATCTTTAATATTATGATTTCTAGTTTTAAATCTCTGTTTACATTGTTTTCCATACACACAATGTTCACAGAAAACCAAATTCAAAGATTTCAGACCAAGAAATGATTTACATTTCATCAATACTTGAAGACCTTTCTCGCTCATGTGATCCAGTCGCTAATGCCATAGGCGAGTACCTTCTTCTTCTTTTTTTGACACAATCGCTGCATCACTGACCTGAGTACTTCCTTTGAGTCTGTACATATTTCCGACTTTTTCTGCTTTCATAGCAACTAGGTTTCCTTTAGAGACTTTCAGCACTCCATTCTAACCTGTAAACTTATAACCATTCGAATCCAACACTCCCAAAGAAATCAATTTTTTCTTTAATTCAGGTACATGTCTAACACTAGTTAATGCTCTGACTGTGTTATGATACATTTTAATCCTGATATTTCCCATCCCAATAGTATGACATGATACATTATTACCCATAAACACAAAAATACCATTTAGTAACATCTTCATATGAAGTAAACCAATTTCTGTGTGGACACATGTGATGAGAAGTACCAAAGTCTAATAGCCAATTTTCAAAACCCTGAGAGACATTACATACAGGTAAAGTTTCATCTATCATACATAATTCTTCAGCAGATAAAACTTCGTCTCTCATATCTGAATCAATCTAATTTGCTTCCTTCTTCAAGTTATCAAGCTCTTTTAATTTCCAACAGTCTTTCTTAAGGTGTCCAATTTTGTTGCAGTGTCAACATTTTGCCTTACACTTTTTTCCCTTTGGTTTAGATTTGGAAGACCCCCTTGTTTTTTCTCCTCTTTCCTTTAACTGTCCTTCAGCTATCATGGATTTTTGTGCAGTTGTTTTAGTACTAGATTTCCTTCGTGCTTCTTCAGAGAAGAGAGCGCCCACAACTAATTCAAGTTTCAAAGAATCAGCGGTGCTCAAACTGATTAAAGTTACAAAATGGTCCCATGACTTGCAGAGAACACAACAACGTTATAGTTTTGTTTTCTTCCTGAATTTTAACTTCCATAATGGATAATTGACATATAAGTGTATTAAAAACATTTAAATTCTCTGCAACTTTTGAACCTTCCTTCATTCGAAGATTGTACAATCGTCTTTTCAAATAAATTCTATTGGTTAACAACTTTGTCATATATAGGTTTTCCAATTTTTCCCATAAGCCTGAAGTTGTACTCTCTTTAACAATGTTGAAGAGAACTTCATCCGCCAAGCATAACCTAATGATACTGAGAGCTCGGGCATCCAAGTCCTCCCAGTCCGAATCTTTCATGCTAGCAGGTTTCTTATTTGCCCCGTCCAAAGCTTTGAGTAACCCTTGTTGCACCAGGAAATCCCTAACTTTCAATTTCCAAAGAGCAAAGTTGTTCTTGCCGATGAATTTATCCACCTCGAACGTTGCATTCGTCATTTTAGCCATTTCTTTCTAATTTTCTTCTAAATTGTTACTTCTAGGGTTGAATTTCTCTACACTTTGCCTTCAACTAGCAACTAGGGTTTCTTACTTTTCAACAAAAAAAAACTAATTTTGTTGCCCCTTTTTTAAACCTTGATTTCTGTCTTCAACTAGGGTTTCTTTCTTTTCAACAAAAAAACTTAATTTTGTTGCCCTTTTTTAAAAAAAAACCCTGATTTATTTCCAATAATTTCTTTTACACATATTGATTACTTCAAATAACATGAAACATTCAATTCTAGGAATATATATATATATATATATATATATATTATATATATATATATATATATATATATATATATATATATATATATATAATATATATATATCTATAACTTCAAACCCCAAAAATTTCAAATTCACCAGCGTCTCAGTAGTAAATTCTTATTTATGTTGTTGTTGTTGTTGTTTTTTTAAAAATACCCGAACTTATTTATGCTAATTGAATTCCTCTGGCAGTAATCTCTTCGACAAGCTAGGCTCTGGACAAGGTCAGCAACAGCTCCTCCTCGACAGCTCTTCCTCTGGCGACAGGGTCTTCGACAAGCCAACAACAACGCAACAACACTCCTCGATGGGTCCACGAAGAAAGCACTGGGTTCTAGTCACCAATTATTTGCATTTAGACATTGCATTTGATGATCGAAACCCCCGCGCTATCATGGCTTCGACAGAAATTGAAGTTCAATCCTCTAAACAATGATCAGAAAATACAACAGATGAGGAAATTGCAGCAAGAATACAATAGATGGCTAAACCAGGTCCAAGGCCTCTGCAAAGAGATTAGGGCCGACGATATTCATGATCTGCAACAAATTCTTTGTGTCATGATCCTCTCAGAATGCATTTACAAGAAAGATATGGTAGATATGATCAACGCGGTGAATAAATTCAAGAAAGATTTTGGAGGGCAGCTTATAAAGATAAAATGGGTTCAACCTTGCTCTGATACCATTTGTAGTTACAAGAGGTTACTAAACAAGAAAGAAAATGAAACTGAATACAACCGCACAAGTAAAAACTCAAGATTTACATGGTAAAACCTTGACAAGGTGTCAAGGAAACATCCACGAGGCAAGGGATTGGACTTTCTATTCAATCAATAAATGATTCTCCATTACAATAGTTCGGGCATTCATCATTTTTATATGAGCCTCCTCAGTTACATAATTGTTGTTTTAGTATAAAACAAACTTGTCAATAACTAATACAATTTTACCCAAATTTACATTAATTAGTTGTCAATTTCCAACAAACTTCTCCATAGGGACTTCGACTCCCAAATGTTCGTTTTTGGACATGGCGTGGCACAACATGGTTATTGCGCATCATTAGACCAGTTTATGTCTTATCATCTTAAATACTCGCATGGCTCATTGGCAGGGTAGTGGATTTGTTTATGAAGCACAATAAAGGTGAGGTTCACTCCTCATCTTTCCACCTTTGATATCTTGATTTCGTTCATCATGTGAGATCAGGTGAGAGAGTTGTTACAATGTGTTGGAAATTGTATAAATCAATGCTCCCTCTGTTTTTCACGACATGGACTAACCACTTCTTGTGGATCCTTATCTCTAGCTATATGATCGTTGACTAACACCTGTGGGTTTTGGTCTAAAGGAAATTGTGATTCCCAACAAGTGGTATTAGAGCATAGGTCACGAGTTCGATACACACCTGAATCATGTTGGGAGGGGGGTGAAGATTGTTGTACATTGGATAAATCAATAATCCCCGTGTGTTTCATGACATGGAATAACAACCTCTCATGGGTCCCTATCTCTGGCTATGCGATTGTTGACTAACACTTGTGGGTTTTGGTCTAACGACAATCGTGATTCCTAACATAATGGAGGGTGGTGGTTATACTACATGTTGTTGAAAAGTTGTTGGTGATAGTCAATTTGAGGGTGTGGAGTATCAAAGAAGGTATGTTTTGATGGTTATTTCAGTATCTTTTCATTAGGACTTATAAGCATTTTTGCATTAAAAACTTAGACAATAATAAGGATTCATAACAAAACATGTGAGGTTAATAGAGAACGCTGATAATTTTCATTTCTATGTGCAGGAGGGAGGAAAAATGAAAAGTGGCCATCCTAAAGGAAAAGACAAAGATGAATTAACTGTTGTCCCTTCGTCGGGAGGCCACGTTCAAACCAGATCAAAACGGACCAACCCAGGAAAGGAAGCATAGATACCAGCTCGGAGCAGAAAAGGAAAGAAGTGACTCAGGATTAACGATTCTACGAATCCCTCAGGATCTTAGATCCTGAGGGATCACTGTTTTATCTATTTCTGCATCTAGATATCTCCGTCATCATCTTTATATAAGGGATAGCGTTGTTGGCTAGAGGGGGATGACTTTATGTAATTTATTTTAAGAAAGATCAAGAGTATGATCGTTACGTTCTGTTAAAGACTTGAGTTACTGTAATTTTATTTCATGCATTAATACAGACTTGGTTACTCTTTTATCTTTGAGCCTGGATCAATCTTAAGCGGTGTACCCCTGGAGGCTAAGGGCCCGGACTTGGAGGACACTTGCTCTTGTACCATTACACGTGGTTTCTGTGTGGTTTGTTTATCGACGTGATTTGGTAATCTGCTGCTTTTTATAACGTTTATGTTACATGCTCTGTTGCACTTAGCTTATTTAATGTTCCTGCCAACAAAAGTCTTGTATTGATAGTGCATCATGTTACCAATCCTTTAAGTGTTGGTTAATCTCTACAGGATACTGTCATTCCATTACAGAGTTTTATGCGATTGTGATTTAGCATTATAGCATTTATCTTGAAGAGTCTGATTTCACATAGTTATTGAATCCTTGAATGTTACTGTTTTCGTCTTGAGATGCAATCGTATGCTTTTATTTAGAGCGATAACAGAGTCAGATTAAGCACGTTGTGTTTATATGGTTTTTTTAGTATTATTCCATATTGGATCCATAGGTAGTGCTGTTCCATAGTATGTGTACATGTTTAAGAGCGAAGGATTGATGTTTGGATTGGTGTGATTAAATAGAGTTACAGCTTGACGAACTTAGTTACTGCTTATTTCTAACTTGTTGTCCCATTTCAATTATTGTTCCATTTCTGAATTGTTATTCCATTTCAGTTGCTGTTCCATTTCTGAATTGTTATTCCATTTCAATTGTTGTTCCATTTCAAGATTGCTGATTCGTTGTTTGCTTTACTTGCCATTTCTTATTTATTAAGGCCGATCTTAGGCTGTAGTGAGCATCGGCATCTACTACCTGGCTCCCAGACCTCTGATCTGCTCCCATCAGTTATGAAAGGTATGGGTTATTGCTACCGAACCCTTGACTGATGTGTTGTTTTATTTCATTGCTATTTTCTTTACTTGCTGTTTCATTTCTATTTATTAAGGACGATCTCAGGCTGTAGTGAGCGTCAGCATCTGCTACTTGGCCCCCAGACCTCGGATCTGTTCTGATTAGTTACAAAAAGGATGGGTTATTGCTACCAAACCTTTGACTGATGCATTGCTTTGTGTGATTTAGCCTTTTGAAGTAGTTAAGTTGTAAACACACATCAATTTACTCTTGTAGTTTTAAACAGTTGTACTACAAGCATTACTCTGAAAAATGCTAAGCTTCAGACTGAGACACTCTTTGAAATAGCAAGACATTCTCGGATTGACATATTAATGTGAGGTAACTAGAGGTGAAACAGACCCTTTTTATAGCTCTACATTTTGGCGCCGTTTCCAAGGAAAGAGTGTAGCCATTTGTTCTTTTTTCAGGGTAGTGTACGAACCTGCTAGGGAAGAATTGGGTTTTGAAAACGGAAGGTAAGAACCTACGTACGGAGCATGTAAAAGCCCTGCTCCTTTGCCTGCTTTCCTGCAGATTTGCTGCTATCTGCTTAAGAAGGATTTAGTAGTTAAATTGAGTGCATGACTAAGCAGAAAGAGTCGGAGAAAAATTCCAAACCTTTGCCAAAGCCAGAAAAAGCTAAGGGGCCAGTGACCCTTGGTCGATTAACCTTCATAGATGAAATCTATAAGAAAGCCGAATCTCAGCCTTCAGTAGGACCCAGGAAAGTTATTTCCAAACAGCCTACTAGCTCCCTTCAGGCCACATGTTCACCATCTGTAGCCTTTGCTGAGGTGCATAGTCAAACTGAGAAACAAGACTTTCAAGAAATTGAAAATTCTATTCCAGAACTATTGCAGGAAGGGAATTTTAGTAATATTTGTGAAGGTGAAGGGGAAATGGGGGAGACAGAGGAGCTGAGATCTCCTCTCAGGATAACTCAGCCATTGAATAGCCCAGACAAAGGGAGTGCGGTAAAAATTATTATTGAAGGGACTCAATCCCCTCAGACAAAAATCCCAGATAGAGGAAGTGCTATTAAAACTGTTCCTGTCAAAGAAATTCCATCTCAACCTAGGAATACCCTCTTAGATATTCCGAAAGGTTATTGGCACATATTTGACCCAATGACTCAAAATTTGCCAAACACCCAAACCTCTACATTACAATACCCCATAGTGGATTCCACAGCAAATGCCCCCATGAAAGCAATCCCCCTTCAACATATCCCTACATTTCACGGGCTTACATCGGAGGACCCAGATGCATTTTTATTTGAATTTGATGTATTGTGCAGGGGATATGATTACAACAATGACCCCCAGAAACTAAAATTGTTCCCCTCTACTCTGAAAGGGGCTGCTTTAAGATGGTTTATGGGATTAGGTGGTGGGGTTATAAATAATTGGGAACAAATGAAATAATCCTTTTTGAAAAAATATCAAGACTATTGCAGGTCTAGAGAACTAAAAGATGAAATATTTTAGATGATAGCTAGACCAAACGAAACATTAGAAGAATATGTGGAACGTTTCTAGTATAATCTACAAAGATCTCCCTATGCATCACTGCCTTTTCCTCATAACATGTTGAAAACAACATTAATAAGGGGCATGAAAGAGCAATGGATTGAAACATTAAGCATTATGGGGAAAGGGGATATTTATCAGGAAAGTTTTGCTGACATAATTGATTTATGCATCAGGAGTTTGAGAGGCAGTACACGAATCAAACCAGCAGAACATGATCGATTTGCAAGAGAAAACAAAATTCCATCAGAAGGAGTAACGCGTGTGGAAAATTGGAAATTTATTTGAAAATTTTAAAACTGATATACTAGGAACACTGACTACACAATTGGACGTTTTGCAGGCCAAGTAGAAGCAAATGGAGGCAGAACAGAATTTGGCAATCTTTTGCCCCAGATGCAGGAAGAAGCATAGCCATAAGGAGTGTCCACTAGATACAGTCTAAACATGCGCCATCTGTATAAGGGATCACTCTACAAAAAGTTGTCCTTCATTACCTGGACTGAAAGCGATATATAAGGAGGTAGAAGAAGAACCAGAAGCAATATATTTACTCAACCAGCACCGTCAGTGGCAGCTGCGACAAACTGGTATGTTTTCAGACCCAACTTCTCATTTTCAGTATCCGCAGTACAATACTCAACAGTATAATACATGGCAAAGTCAGCTTCAGCCCCCATTTCCAAACTGGTCACCACCGTCATATTCTTCTGCGAACCCGTGGCTAAATTAGACAAGCCAACCTGGTTGGTCGAATCCTCCTTATCCCCCACCATATTGGCAAAACAACCCATACCCACCACAATGGACTCCCCCCACTTCACAAAGTTCAGTCTGGCAGACTAACTGGCAGAGACCAACACAGCAGCCAGTAGGAAATATTCCTTTCCCTCAACCTACATTGCCAGCTTTACAGCAAAATCCTCAATCTAATCTGAGTCCCCAACTCCCAGCCCAACCCAATCCCAATCCAAATAACAAACTGGTCCAAGCTCTCCAAATTTTAGAAACACCAGAAGAAGGACCCGATCTGAGGGAGTGCAATGATCTTTAGCTAAGATCTGGGCGTATTATCCAAACTGAGGGAAATAAAACAGTTCAGATTGAAGATCAGTTACCTAGAGAACATCTGTCACAAGAGGAGGATGTGAATAGACAACAAGCTCATAATCAAGAAACCACATCCTCTCCCCCGTTCCCAGAACGATTAGTCATACCTTGACCTATACAACAACCTAATTTTGACATTCTGGGAGAATTACAAAATTTGTACATAAAAATTCCATTCCTCTAGGCCATTCAAGACATCCCGATGTACGCAAAAACTATTAAAGAATTGTGCATAAAAAGACCAAGGAGGAATATAATAGATAATCCAAGAGTTCAATTAGTCGGAACTTTATCTGGCCTATTATCAGGAAAGGAAACACCCATTAAGTATGAAGATCCAGGAAACCCAATAGTAACTGTTCAAATTTACGGTCAAACCTTGCCCAATGCCTTAGTTGACCTTGGAGCTGCAATCAATATATTGAAAACTGCTACTTTCCAAAAGCTAGGCATTACATCTGCAGAACCCACCTCCACTCTGTTAGAATTGGTTGATCGATCTGTGGTTAGGCCATAAGGCATACTACATGATGTCATGGTCTCGGTTGACTCCTAGGAATACCCAAGTGATTTTCTGATAATAAATCCTAAAACCCGACTTGATGGACATCCATTGATCTTAGGAAGACCTTGGCTCACTACCGCTGATGCCTATATCGGTTGTCGGCAAGGGAACATGATCATAACCAAGGGGGCAGATATCAAGAATTTAGTACTATATCCCCCAGCGCAGCTAAGCATCACAATAGTTAAAACTAATAGGCACCCTGTATCATATCTTACTGATAACATTAGATCTCCATTAACTATACAAGAAGCACTTGAGTTCAAAGATGAAATAGAAGATGATGCCATCAGTAATTTCATGAACTCACATCTCGTACCTAGTGTCATATGATAAAAGCAGCATTTGATAATGAAGTTGAAGAGAAACCTCTGAAAGATACACATGATCACACAATCCCTGTCACTTCAGTTGCACATAGTAAAATTGTGGAAATTGAACCTGGAAAAACCTTAAACATTAACGCTGACCTTGCACCCGAACAAGAAACAAAGCTCATCCATATCTTAAGGAAATATAAAGAAGCATTCGCATGGGATTACCTTGATATGAAAGGAATTGACCTTCAATTATGTACACACCACATCTACATAGAAAATGATGCAAGACCTGTTAGGCAGCCTCAGAGAAGACTAAATCCTCATCTAAAAGAAGTAGTAAAAGCCGAGCTTGAAAAACTTTTAGATGTTAATTTCATCTACCCTATCTCTGATAGTAAATGGGTCTCCCCGCTTGTGGTGGTACCAAAAAAGAATGGGAAGTGGAGAATCTGCGTGGACTACAGGGAACTAAATAAAGCAACGCAAAAAGATCACTTTCCTCTCCCATTCATCGACCAAGTATTGGACACTTTGGCAGGGAAAAATTCGTTTCTTTCCTCGATGGCTTCAGTGGGTATAACCAAATACAGATTGCCCCTGAAGATCAAGACAAAACTACTTTTACTTGTCCTTGGGGAACATTCGCCTACCGAGTTTTACCTTTTGGCTTATGTAATGCTCCTGCCACATTCCAAACGGCTATCCTTAGAATTTTTGCAGATCTAATAAATGAAGGACTAGAAGTATATATGGACGACTTTACTTCATACGGAGATGAGTTTTATCCAGCATTGGACACACTAGAAAAAGTCTTACAACGTTGCATAGCTACCAGGCTTTGTTTAAGCCATGAAAAATGTAAGATGATGATGACGGAAGGAATTATTTTAGGACACTATATTTCAGCAGCTGGCATTCAGATAGACCCAACCAAAATCCAAATACTTTTGCTTATTCCTACTCCTACTACTCAAACAGAGGTACGTAGCTTTCTTGGATTCTCTGGTTACTACAAAATATTTATAGAACATTATTCACGCATTGCTGCACCCTTGTATACACTAACTGGTAATGTTGATTTTCTTTGGACAGAAAAATGTGAACGTGCCTTCAACGATCTGAAGAAGCTCGTATCTACAGCCCCAGTCCTTCAGGGACCGAATTGGGATTTGCCATTCTAGATATCATCTGATGCCTCAGACACAACCATTGGAGTGGTCCTTGGACAAGAGGAGGATAGAAAACCATATGAAATTTATTACATTAGCAAAAATCTATCTCCTGCTAAATTAAATTATACTGTCACTGAAAAAGAATTTCTAGCTGTTATACATGCTGTCAATAAATTCAGACATTACAATACTGGATATCTTGTTATCTTGTACACAGATCATTCTGCTATAAAATATTTAGCAAATAAGCCTATCACAAATGGCAGAATAACTAGATGGCTGATTTTATTGCAGGAATTTGATATTACAATCAAGGATCGACCCGGGAAAGAAAACCCGGTAGCTGATTTCCTCTCAAGAATGCCAAAACCAGTTGATGCAAAAACAGTTGAAGATCAATTTCCAGATGAGCATCTCTTTTCCGTTGCTGTTCAAACACCCTGGTATGCTAATGTCGCCAATTACCTAGCAGTAGGTAAGTTACCAAAATATCTAACCCCTAATGAGCGAAAACAGATTGTTCAGCGAAGTACCAAATTTTCCTGGATTGGGGGCTATTTGTTTCACACAGGGCAGACATGCAAATCAGGAGATGCGTTCGACAGGACGAAATTTTTGATATATTGAAAGCCTGCCATGACCAACCATGTGGTGGACATTTCGCTGATCACAGGACTGCACATAAATTATTACACACAGGGTATTGTTGGCCCACAATTTTCAAAGATGCAAAGAAATTTGTCCAAGCATGTGACAGTTTCCAGAGAGCGGGATGCCCTAGTCAGTCCGATGAGATGCCTTTGAAACCACAGCTAGTCATCGAACCATTTGAGCGTTGGGTTCTTGATTTCATGGGACCAATCAACCCACCATCAAACTAGAAAACATACATTTTGGTGGCAACAGAATACGTCACCAAGTGGGTTGAGCAGAGGCCTTGCCCAGAGCTACAGAAGCATCTGTCATACAGTTCTTGCTCCATCTATTTGTATGTTATGGCCTCCCTAGAGAGATAATTACAGATGGAGGGCCACAGTTTGCTGGGAATAGAATAGCTACAACACTCAAAAACTATCATGTCTAGCATAAAATTACCACCCCATATCACCCACAGGCAAATGGGCAAGTAGAAAGCAGCAATAAGATAATAGAAACAATTTTAACAAAAACAGTTGCATCGCGTAGATGCGATTGGGCTGCCAGACTACCTGAAGCACTGTGGGCTTATAAAACAACATGGAGAAGCACCACTGGTCACTCACCTTACCAGCTAATGTTCGGAAAACAACCTATTTTTCCTATAGAATTTGAAATCCAGACATTACGAACAACACAAGAAGTTGGTTTAGACTTAACTGAGGCACAGACTAATCGACTACAACAGATCAATGAGATGGATGAAATTAGGTTCTCTGCACTTCAACACACTGCCCTGATATAGCAGCAGAGAGCTAAATGGCATGATTCTCTCATTAAAAATAGAGTCTTCCACGAAGGAGACTGGGCTCTTTTATATGACTCCAGGTTTCAGGACTTCCTCGGGAAACTCCAGACTCATCTGGGACCATATGAAATCTAGAAAGTACATGACAATGGTACCCTTACCCTGATTACTATTGATGGTTCTGGATATACCTTTAAGACAAATGGCCATCGAGTTCGTCTTTATCGCAAACCACTTACTCGGGAGTCCTTATGCCAACAGTTATGCCAAGATTCAGATATGGAGATCTTAGGGGAGGAAGACAAGTCTTTCTCACCTGCAACTCATTAAGAAATTTACTTTCCCTTACAATTTGTACATAACTTCTTGAATTATTTTTGTATATATCTTTGCAACAGGTTTTGTTACTTTTGCTGTTCCTTTTCCAAAAAGGACAACACTTTCGTTTTCTACTGTTCCTTTTCCAAAAAAGACAGCACTTTCGTTTTCTGCTATTCCTTTTCCAAAAGGGACAACACTTGTGTGTTTCTGCTGTTCCTTTTCCAAAAGGAACATCACTTGTGTGTTTTTGTTGTTCCTTTTTTCAAAAGGAACAACACTTGTAATTTTTGTTGTTCCTTTTCCAAAAGGGACAATACTTTTGCTTTCTGCTGTTCCTTTTCCAAAAGGGACAACACTTGTATGATTCTGTTGTTCCTTTTCCAAAAGGAACAACACTTGTGTGTTTTTGCTGTGCTTTTTTCAAAAGGAATAACACTTGTGATTTTTGCTGTTCCTTTTTCAAAAGGAACAACACTTGCGATTTTTGCTGTTCCTTTTTCAAAAGGAACAACACTTGTGATTTTTGCTGTTCCTTTCCAAAGGAACGACACTTGTGTGTTTTTGCTGTTCCTTTTTCAAGGCAGCAACACTTGTTTGATTTTGCTGTTCCTTTTGAAAAGGAACAACACTGTTGATTTCTACTATTCTTTTCTCCAAACAGACAACATTTGTGAACTGTTGCTGTGCCCTTCCTCGAAAGGAAAACTACTTATATGATTTTTCTCTCCTTGTGAAACAACTTGTTCCTTTTGCTATTCTAAATTAAGGATGCTTATTGCTAATGTTATTTCAAGTCTTTGTGAATACGACTATGCACTTGTGTGATGAGAACAAAAGCACAACATACGGAAATCAGTCAATTATAAATCGCTATCTTTATAAGGGACCACCCTGAATTGGTGAAAGGACACAAGGAAAGACATGCTTATTCATCATCTTTTGCTGCCATTTCTCTACTAATTCCGTTCTGATTGTTATCTGTATCATGATGGTCCCTTTTTAATCCTCTCTGATTATCATTCAGCAATAAGAGCAAAGGATCTATACCTTTCTATTGGGATATTAAGACTTCTTCCACCATTCCTACTCTTAAGGAGTGTTGAACCACCCTTTGCGTATAAACAGGAAAGGCTCTTTATGAAAAACAAGAAAAAAAAAAGGAAGCAAAACAAGATTTCTAAATTGTCAAATTGCAGGATAGGAAGTCTCATTACGAGATGGCCTACCATGATCATCAGGACGGAAGCGAAGTGGCATTCCCACTATGGCCACCACACCTGGGAAATGGTCCAAAAGGTATATCAAACAAACAACCCTTGGAACAGGAGGTCTCATCACGAGTCGGCCTACCCACTATTCGCTCCTCCCTCGTGAATGACATTATGACTAACTGGTCACCAAGCCAGCATAATGGCCTACATTTTGACATTACACAACGCTTCCTAGCATACACAAAGGACTATGGTTCCAAGGGTGAAACAAATAACTCTGCCAAGGTTATGGACACCTGTCGGCAGCAGAGCATTGCTAATGGTATTGAAGTCGCATTTTTACACTAATAGGTAAGAAGATTGCATCCTCGTGTTTCTTATGTCATGGTAATTAATTATATAATATTACCCAACCATATAACCCATGACTATATATTATCACCAATCATTACAGAACTAGTGACAGTGACCGCATGAGACTGTCTATTTACGGCAATTGTCTTATCCCCGAACTTCCATCAAATCACCGCAGTGTCTTACGTATTAAAGAAATGTAACTTTATACCTTGATTTCAGTAATAGGTTGTTTTTGTAAGCATGGCATATTGCCATACGTTGTTCCATAAAGACCTTGCGGCAGAATAGACGATGCTCCTTTATTTGACGGCTGGGACAACCTATCACATTGCGGGGGGGGAGGGTAATCTCATCATTCCCTAGAGCACGTGTCAGTCCGTTATTTGAGAAATTGTGTACTCGGGCACAACACGGCTCAACGATATTATCTTTTTTTCTATTTTTGTTTTCTTCTGCATGAGCTGCTGTTCAAAGCCATTTCCACTGCATATGCCGTAGCATTAGAATTTGAATGAGTAATACGCCATCAACTCCTCTGCGTTTCAACAAACAGCTGCCATTCCTTTGAGAATTTGCAGTGAAGCTATGGGAGGAAGGTTAGTTCGCTGAGAACCGCAAGTGTTAACTGTTTCGGTTGCAGCTCGGAAAATCCTGAAAAAAGCAGGATGGGTTACCTATCTCAACCGCCTGAAGGATTCCAATGAAACAATAGAGATTGAATTTTTACAGAATTTATAGGAAGACTACTCCACAGTAAGAGTAAGACGAATAGCAGTCACCGATGACATAATAGTAGAAGTCTCGAGACTGCCAGCCACTGGACCAGTATGGACGATAAAGAAGGAAAGGCTGCAGAAGATTTTAGAAATATTTCAGGACGAGGGCCAGAGCTTGACAATTCGAGGAAAGGGGGTGCTGCCAGCAACGCTAGGAGAGCCATGGGTGGAATTAGAAAAAATCATCCAAAGCTACATCACCTGTGAAGGCAGAAAAGACATGGTAAGACCACGAAATCTTAAACTCCTAGCTGTTTTAAAACAAAAATGTTCTGTGAATTTACCTGCATTGTTGAATTTACTACTTCATGATGTTGCACGAAGCATGAAAAGAGCACAACACATAGAGTCAGTCGTCAGCCACCACGGATTAATTCGGTTGATAGTTAACTATAGTCTCACCCAACAGCAGAGCAGAACTAATTACCATCATCAATAGAGGGTCGACCACATCCAGACGCCCGAAAAAACGAAAACAAGTTACTAGCACACCCCAACGTTCAGAAAAACGGAAGCAGGACACTTACACAATGGAGTAACCTGAAAAATGATCTGAAAAACGGAAACATGACACCAACACACCCGAACAACCAGAAAAACGCCGAAAATTGGCACGCATGGCTATGAGGGTGGCTGGAGAAGCCCAAGGAAGGAATGAGCCAGGCAATAGAAATCGAAGATGAGCAGTCTGCAGAAATAGAAAAAGAAGAAGAAGACGATGAGGAAGTAGAGCAGTCTGCAGAGGCAGAAACATAAGAAGAAGAAGAGGAGGCAGAGCAATCTGCAAAAAGAGAAGAAGAAAAAGATGAGCAATCTGAAGAGGAAGGAGACGAGGGAAAAGAAGCTGAGCAGTCCGAGCAGGAGGAAGGAATGGAATAGCAGGAAGGTAGCACATTACAAGACTCGTTAGGGGAAGATGAATTAGGAAAATTTTTAGCCAATATGGGCGAATATGGCCAACCCCTGAGTCCATCAAACCTCCATTCCGTAGAGAAACTCCAGGAGAAAGATGCATCCGAGGAATCGCATGCAGAAGAAGCAAAAGTAGAAAATTTGTCCGTTCATAATGAGGAGATCTCAGAAAACGTTGAGCAGGAACAACCTTTCCTAATCAGAAAGCACTAGAAGAAAGTCCGGAGGAAATAAGGGCAGAAGGAGAGTTAGCCCAAGAAATAACAGAGCCAATTAAGGTTCTTACCCCGGAACAACCATCCCAGGGAGAAAATCAGGAAGCTAGCCACAGTCTAAACCGCAGTGAACAACCTATTGTTCCTTCTGAAGAAATGATGGAAATAAGGGAATTACGAAAGGAACAACAGAGATTGTTGAACACAATAGTTTAGCTTCACCAGCAGATTAGGGTTCTAAAGGCAAGTCAAAGGATAAAAGGGACTTCAGGAAGAAAATGTTTGACCACACCAGTAAAATCCCTTAAGGGCAAGAGGCGAAGGACCAAAATCCATCCCACTGCTCAAAACCCTGACAAGAGCTAAGCTGCTGTTCCAAATGAAGCTGAAAAAGCAGACTGCTGTTCCAATTGAAAAGGAACAATAGTGGGCTGGTGTTCGTGTTTGTTAAACACACATGGGGAGCGAGAACAAATAGAAAGATAAATCATGCAGTACAATTTTTATTAACAATTGATATACATTTATAGTACAATATGGTGACCGTTAGGATTCACATCCCAAGGTCTCTTGGACTGCTTAGTCTCTTTAGCTTCCACACTAGCCCATTTAGGATTAGGTGTCCAACATTCCCCCCCTTAATCCGAAGGGCTATGTATGAGTCCAAGAAGAGAGTTGTAATACAAAATGTGCAAATATGCATGGCAGCACTAGGCTGAATGTGCTCTTTGAAATGTTGGTATAAAAAAAGGCGGTGGTTTAAGGATGACCACCAACACTGGAACGCTTAGTGCAGTTCCCGAAACTCTTCCAAAAATGGCAAGAAGTTGAAGTCTTCTGCTAGAGGAAGTGATCCTTTTGTTTTAAAGAGGGAAACCATCAACCAATAAAGGGAGGTCTCACCCCACATAAAAGGTAAAACTTCAACCTGAAAAGGGAAGTCTCAACCTGTGATGGTTTAAGGATGACCAACAACTCTGGAATGCTTATGCAATTCATGGAACTCTTCCAAAGCTGGCAAGAAACTGGAGTCTTCTGCTAGAGGAAGTGTTCTCAATTTTTTTCTCCAGAACTCTTCCAAAACTGGCAAGAAGCTGAAGTCTTCTGCTAGAGGAAGTGTCCCAGATCGCCAACTGAAGGCATGTTCAGGCATCTTTGTCTCTGGCCACAACTCAGAAACTGGTGTGGCAGGTTGTGGCTCAGGCTCGCTTGATGTGGCTTTGATGCTTGTAGATGACCATCGTTTCCCCCCTGTCAGATACAAGGTGAGAAGATGGAGAAAACTCAAGTGCAAGACTGTTCAATATTTTGGAACAAGTTCTGACATGTGTTTGGAATATATTCTTGGCTGTTGATGCCCATTGCCAAGAAGCGATCCATCCTAGATGAATCTTTGTTCTTGCAGGACGATTGTTTCTGAAGCATCTGTTTGAAGAATGACTGGTTCTATGACAGTGCTTACATGGATGAAGATCAAAACAATGATCTTTCAGATGGCCAACTCGATCACAGTGTTGGAATTTCACGATCTGTTGTTGTTGTTGTTGTTGTGGAAGAGGAGCAGAGTCTGGAACAGCTGAAGCTGAACTGTCATGAGGAGCAGGTGAACTGTCATAAATGAATCCAGCAATCTGAAACTGAATGGGCTTGGCGTAGTCTGGAATATGAAAGGACAATTCCTTGTCATAACCAAGACCGGTTCTATGCTTGTTGTGGACAAGCTGTTCCCAAGGTCTGATGATGGGCTTGGGAAGTGCACACTGAGTTTCTGCATCTGCATGTACAATTGCTGCATTATTAACTTGCTGTTTATGGGAGTCTGTTTCAATCTTCTGAACAGAAACAGGTTCAGAAAGATGACTCCATTGCTGTAGTTCTTCTTGCTGCAGCTTTGTCTCAAGCTGCAAAAACTCAATATTCTCCTGTGCAGACAAGTTCTAATATCAAATATAATATTTTTGCTAATTTGAACTCTGTCATGAACTGTGGAGTGCATTAAAGTATTTAGCAACTTTAATACTTCCCCAATTTTATCCATTTTCCAAACTAGTGAAGCTTTTTAAGTTGTGTTGTTGAAGTTTATTCCCTTCTTCAATTAACTGGAAGAATTAAAAACATCGACCACTGGTGTCCAAAATTTGTTGCATTCACCTGTCTTTAACAACAAAGGGGGATGTTCGATTCCTTGTCCTGATAATTTGTGAATCTCATAGGTGATAACCCTGATGTCGTTATACATATATTATTAGCTTCTGGAAAGGCATCATATGCATCCGTTCATGGTACTAATCGACCTGGTGCGAACTCCCTTCTTGATATTATAGTGTTTGGTCGTGCTTGCACCAACAGTGTTGCTGACCTATACAGACCTGGTGAAAAACAGAAACCGTTGCCTGGCAATGCCTAATCGATGAAACTTGGAAGAGCTTTGGTGATGCCAAAGTAAGTGACAGAAGTCTGATATGGAGGCGTTTAGTGTGCTAGGGATGCAGAAATAGCAACCTAACGTTCATAAAGCAGAGCAGTCCGACTGTTTTAGATGGGAAATTAATGCGACAGAGACAACATCATAAACTTTAACTATGACAGTAAGAGCACAAATAGAAATCCGCTCATATAAAGCGAAGAGGTGGCAGAAAAGTATTTTAAGAGCTGTACATCGCAAGTTCTGAGCACCAATTTTTAAGAACTGTACATCGATCCAAAGAGGGATCAAGATTGTGTAGCCCAATTCGATTCACCGAAATAAATCTTTTCTTCTCTGTTTTGCCTGAACTTGCCTCCGGGTCGTTAATTTAAGCACAGGCCACACAATACGCACAAACAGCCACACGCCTCCGGTTCAGTCGTTGTCATGGCTGCCACATTCTTGTTTAGAGGTTTCTCAGGGTCTATTTCAAGGCAGTTGCGTTTGTGGCAAGGAAGCCCTCGCGCTCTTTGAAGAAATGAAACATTCGGGCACAAAGCCAAATGATGTTACCTTGCTTGGTGTTTTATCTGCGTGCTGCCATTCAGGTTTAGTAAATGAGGGTATTCAATACTTCAATTACACGAGTCAACATTACCACATCGAACCTGGGATGGAGAACGTTGTTGTTGAAGCTCCTTCCAATCTCTTCCTTTCAATCCCCAGATTGATTTGTCCAAACCTGTTCACCGAAGGTTATCAATAGGTTTCACTAGTGAACGAAAGCGTAGACTTCCTCTATACAATGCCGTGCCGATTCAGTATCTTCATTGCGTTCCAAAGCGCCTTTGATTCTTTGATTCTACTTGCTTTCAACTGGCATCTTCCTGAATTCAGCAAAGAATGGAGGAAATAAGGCAGCAATTGTTGGAATCAGGAATTATCGGAAGCGCTCTGGACAATTTCCAACCACTTAAGTTCTGTCCCGTCTACGGTGAAAAGAAATTCGCCGTGGGTGATGAAGTATCAGCCTCTGATGTGCACTGTGAACCTGAATTTCTTGATTATGACGGCATTGATATTGATACGAAGCTGCAAGATTTAATTGAATTCCATTTTCATCAGCTTTTTGGATTGTTTCTTCGAGAGTCCTGAATTTCTTTATAGGAACTAGATCTCCATATAAGTGAAACTTCCTCCATAGAAGACAGATGTTTCATTCTATAACGACTCCTTAAATGTATACTGGTTCCTTCCTATTCAAGCAACCCAAACACTTACATGTCATGCCGAATACTGTAAAATATTAAGGACGCTAGTCTTTGGTCGTTGTGTCCACACGCAAGTTACACATTAATGGTTTTGATGAGTCATTGACAGATTTGGTTCTGAATAGCGGGCAATTTCAAGCGTGCCATGGTTATTGAATTTGAGATAATTGGAAGTCTTTATAAATCAATCTCTTGTCTCTAAATTCAGCATGTATATGTGATTCGTGGTTATGGCAGCTCCATTGGCACGTCATTGATATTTATTTTCTGACGAGCCATTGGTCATTGGTGTTGTCGCTGCATGATATGTAAGACTCATTTGGTGTAGCTCTTTAATAGTGTCCAGACTCCAAAATTCGAGATCTCAGTGAGCTTTTTTTCTTTTTTTGAATTGGTTTTCACAACTTTATTCAACACAGAGTTAAAATGGGGACCTGAGCTCTTACACTCGAACCTGCAGACTGCAGACCAGGAGTTCTTGTAAATACCGTGACCGCTCCACGAGCTGGGGATGGCCGAGAGCCAATCCAATTGCGATGCATACATTCCAGCTCCAGACAACATCGTGCATGGCCAGATATCTTCAGGCATGCGTTCCTCTTTCTCACATGTTTGGTGTGCAGCTTCAGGGAGCGTTTCTCCTCTTAGACGTTTGGTATGTCAGGCAGCCTTTCTTGTCAGAGAGCGTTTCTTATTTCCTTCAGGCAGCAACGTTACCATTTCCAGCGTTACCATTTCCTCAGCAGTGTGAGTAGGCAGCGTTTCACTCAGCAGCGTTTCAGTAATGTCAGAACAGGTGACATACCAGCGTTTAATAATGAGGTGCAACGCAGGTGTGCAGAGTCAGCTTACTGTATGGAGCAGGTAATGGAATATGGAATAGATGTAATGATGCTCTTTTTCCTTTTAAACATTTATGACAGTCAGAGGTATTCAGAAGAACAGGTAGGCAGATTTAAACAGGCCAACACTATTCAAGGCAATTACACAGGCCACACATCATGGCTCTGATACCATGTTAAACAGACATGGACAGCAAGAGCAAATAGAAAGATAAATCATGCATTGCATTTTTTATTCACAAATGATGTATATTTATGGTACATTATGTGACCGTTGGGATTCACATCCAAGGTCTCTTGGACTGCTTTGTCCAATTCGGCTTCCACGCTAACCCTTTAGGATTAGGTGTCCAACAATTGCTGATTAATTTTATTATAAAAAAAAAAAAAGGGGTATACCAGGAAAAATGTTTACCAAGCAACTGTGAACTACAGAATACCTCCTGGCGAACCAAGAAGTACGAGCAGGAAATCTCCCCGAATGTTGTGTTCAGTGTATCACAGTTTACAAGGCGGTCAACTCGGTTACTTATGGATGGATAGAAACCTAGAGTTGTCCTCCCATATATACCTGAAGGTACGTGGAGGTCTAGTCTGTATAGACATTGTCTAATGAAAAACCACACAGTGAGAACATTCCCATACACTTTACGTACTGTAACACCGCCCTATATACTTGAAGGTACATGGACAAGCTATGATATACTCACGTACGTGGAATGAGGTATCACACTCTGGATGTATTGCAGACAAGTTAGCGATAGTTTCTTTGTTTTACAACATCGGAACATGTCTCTAGCCTAGAACCATTAAATGTTCTCATTAATGACAATGCTCCATTAGGTAGATTGATGCTTATTTTAAGTTGATCTTACTTAGGAATTTTCCTTTCAAGTTCACCACGTGATGTATTATGAAATTCCTAGGAATGCAACTATCATGATAAGCATTATTTCCATTCAATTTAATGATGAAAATCCTAGCTACTTAGGGATAGAGCAATCAAATTTCTTTTTATCAAAGAGCAAAGAGCACAATCTAAATGCAATTTTCCTACACTATTCCTATCAACACACACAAACTTTTTCAATGCAACATGCATGTATTTCTTTTCAATTCCCTTAATGTGAATATGAACAAAACGGAGATATGCACATACAATCAATCAATCTTTCATATGAACGAAGGCTTTTATGACAGTTCAGATTCAAAGGAAGAGAAGAATTTACGACACTTTCTTTGGAATGAAGATTAATCAATTATATCTAACTTTGACTATTGATCGATAATGAAAAAGAAAACATGAAGAAACATTAATCAATCCAATCAAATCTGCGCTAGACCAGGAGATAAAGACTCATTTTCAGAGACATAACATTCATTGATCAATTAGCAAACAATCAAATAGAGAAAACTTCGCAAAAACACTTTCCAAAGGTGGGAAACTGATCCTAGGAGGATCAACGCAACCCAAAGTGGGAGACAGTGTGCTTCAGAGCACTGTGCCTAAGCCAGGGATGCTTTGCAGCGCATTGTGTCCCTTACAAGCCTGCGCTGGTGACAATAAGCCATTTCAAGAGGCAATTTGACATACTTTTGACCAATTTTTCAATGTAAACAACTGAATTACAATCTATGAACACAAATAGAGTCTACAAGGATGTCTTAGGAGGTGGATAAGCTACTAGGAAAGAGGATTCTTCCCTAGTGGAGTCACTAATTTGTTTTGGAAAATTTGGCATCTATGGATAAATACTAATTCACTAGACAAGTAGTTGTGCCTAGAACAACAGTTTAAAGTGTTTATACTTTCCCTATAAGTAATAGATAAGAAGAGAGGATAGAAGGCCTACTTGTAGTTCCAATTTCCTCTCATCTCCCCAGTATGGTTGCTAATTTGTTTTGGCGAATTTAGCATCTACGTATAAATACTAATTCACTAGACAAGTAGCTATGCCTAGAACAATAGTTTAAAGTGTCTTAGACTTTCCCTATAAGAAATAGATAAGAAGAGAGGATAGGAGGCCTACCTGTAGTTCCGCTTTCCTCTCATCTCCTTTGTATCAATTATGTCCCTCCTTCCTGTACTTAATTCGCCTGAAAAAGTACCCTATCAACACAACAGAAGATGAAAACCAATCAAAGTATATGATCCATTATAAATGAAAGGAATCAGAAGAAATTCATACATATAAGCATTATGATAGAATACATCATATGGAAAAAGGTTCAAACACTTTATTATATAGAAGAAGGAATTACAACCATCAGTGTCTAATTCAAAGCCATTCCTCCAACTTGGATCCCATCCACATCACATCAAAATCAAGAAAAGCTTGTGGCATCACATCATTTGCTCCAAAGTCAAGTTTGATAGCATCATTATCTCCATACAATTCAACATAATCCAACCCCTAATCACTTAGATGAGTGGTAAATTTATAGGGAGATGAAGGAGGTTTTGTCATTAATGGTGACATTGAATGGCCTTCCATACTTAGAATTAGTTCCATGGAGGAAGGGATGAGAGGATAGGATGATCCTTAACTCATTACTCATCCATTTTCAAGCTCATAGGAGTTGATAAGACAAGGAAACTTCTATATGACTCCACAAGATAAGAATATTCCCCAAACCTTATGTGAATTTCACTCATTCTCGCCCAACGCTGGTGAAAGGAAGCCTAAGTGCTCTACAGAGCACCCTGGTAGTGGACTCAACTGCTCTGTAGCACACCTTCCTAAGGGCTTTCCTGCATTGGTCCCTCTAGAGGTAATTCCTGGACGTCTTCAAGTGATGAAACTATCTGGGAAGGAGGCATTCAAAGGGGTGACTTGTTTATGGCATGAAGAAAATGAAATTAGGGTTTGATGAGCCCTAGAACACTAATCTAAATGTTGGGATTTGATGTGCCCAAATGGATCTGTAACACATTCCAATGGTTTTACAAGGTTTATCACCACCCAATCGAACCTGTCCAAAATCTCCTTGAACATAATCATGAAAATGTTTCCTATCAGGTGTGGCATGGAATGAGGCCCCTGAATATACCACCTAGGCATTACTAATATTTTCTAAAGAAAGAATCAAAACATCTTGAAACACATCACTTGTTACATTCGCTTCATGATTATTTTCTTGTTGTGTGTCTCCTTCTTTTCCCTTCCGAAACTTGAAGTCTTTCTTCAGGTGTCTTTTCTTCCCGCATTTCCAGCACACTATCCTCGATCTAGACTTGGATCTGCCTTTTCTGGACTTATTGTGATATCCAGGGCTCTTTCCTCTTTCCATTTTTCTTCCCCTAGTCTTTGCAGTCAAAGCATTTCCTGATGTCTCACCGGAGCTTTTTCGTCACATTTGCTCGCTAAGGATTGCACCGACAACATCACCAAACTTTAAAGTACTAGATCCAGAGATAGAGTTACTAATGGCCATAACTAAACCATTCCAACTTTCTGGCAATGAGCACAGAAATAATAGAGCCCTAACTTCATCATCAAAGGTTACCCCTACAGAACTTAACTGACTGGTAACTGTATTAAATTCATTTAAATTATTAGCAACAGATCCACCTTTTGACATTTTCATATTAAATAAATGCTTCATAAGAAATACCTTATTTGAGGCCGAGGGGTTTTCATATAGTTTGGGCAATGTTGACATTAAACCCTCTGTTGTCATTTCCTTTGAAACATTAAACGCTATCGATGCCACTAGGCACATCCATATTGTTCTAAGTGCCTTTATGTCGAGAATATCCCATTCTATGTCTGTCATACTCGTCGACTTCTTTGCCTTTCTACACAATGGCTGGTACATATCTCTCTGATATAGATAATCTTCCATCTACATCTTCCACAACTGGTAGTTTTGGCCGTTAACTTTTTCGACCCTAAACCTACCATCTTCTGCCATTTCTGCCACTCAAACCAGGAACCCTTCTCTCCTACGAGTTTATCAGCCAAATAGACCTTCGGCTTTGATACCAATTGTTAGAAAATTATATATTACAGAGCAATGGAACACATAAAATATTGCATAAATATAAACACATAAAACACATAAAACAAGAGAAACACAGATACACGTGGTTCACCCAGTTTGGGCTACATCCACGTAGAAACAACCAGTCCTTCCTTTTATATTATCCAACAAACTTAAGAGATACAACCTACAACAGATCCATTGTAATTCTCTCTTTGCTCTCAATCTCCTCTCTCTTCCTCACTCAGAACATAGATCTACATAGATGCAATACATTTCCCTCATATATATAGTGAGGGGTTTCCTTCTAGGGCAAACAACTCTAAATTAAACATAACTTCTATCGTCAGATCTCCGCCTAATGAATGACCTAGATTGACTACAAAATTACAACATACAAGACAATTTTACATCCATTTTTAGCTTCAGGGGCGCTGCTAAAAATAGATGTAAAATTGCTCCCTCCCCGAACTCCCTTTGCAATGAATATTTTACGGGCGACGTTGTTGCTCCATTACGAACTGGGGTCCAATGCGGCAATACCTTTGAATACAGAAGATAATCAGGCTCCACACCCAACTTGTCCTACCCATCCTCAAAATTGAAGGTCGTCATGAGCCCTTTGTGCAGGATATCCCATTCACATGTCCCATGGCAGATCTCTGTTTCTATATACCAGTTCATTGGTATAACGTCTAAGGTATGACAGAACAGGTGCACCCACTCAGGTTGTGGATTTTCTCCATAGGCCTGTGTCCACTTGGTTAGATGCACGCGTGGATCATCCTACCCATCATACGTGTATGTCAATTGCACCTTATTCTTCCCAAATCATACTCACATCATTCTCCTACATTTGTGCCACTCATCAAAGCTTCCTTTGTGTGTACCCGACCATCTTGTGGGTGTAGCGCGCAGTACCTAGTCCAAGGCTTGGAAGCATTGCTTTTTCGACACCTCCCTTTCGAATGCATCCAAGAAGGTATCTACCTCATTTAGACCATCATAAGTAGGTAGATCTCTAACTTTTATCGAAACGCAGCGCAACGATCGAGTCATAATGTTACAATTCAATGTAGTTACTTCGTGTAACCAATTCTACCATCGTGCTACTTCTTCATCGAAATCTAAAGTTCAGGAACTTTCGTGCTCCCATGTAATCCATCCATCTGCAGTGGGATTCACCCATTCTTGGTCTCACGTTGTTATCTTGTAGATGCGGTCCAGATCATCATCACTCTCATAGTTGCGGACTAGTTCTGTATAGCGAGATCCCTCAGCAGGATCCAGGGGTATTATTACGCGCAATGACTTCCTCTCAAATATTATTTTTCGCTTCTTCAGATTAATTACCCCACTCATATTAGTGGCCCAGTCAATTCCCAAGAGCGCAGGGTAGGGATTGTTGTCATCAACTATCTCTATTACTTCAAAATTCACCAGCACGCTCACTCCCTCAATATCCATAGTTATTCCTTGCAATCATCCCATGGATATGATTTTTTGTTGGTTCACCATTCTCAGTTGAATCGGAGACCATTGTAGCATAGGTCTACCCATTCGCTCCCATGTCTATTTCAGTAAAACATTCGTGTCTAATCCCAAATCCAGAATGACTTGTTACATCTCATATTCTCTGATCTATGCAGTTAGTCTCATTTCACACCCCGTCCTTGTCTTATGCTTTATGATCTTGTGGACTACGCGTGGTTCACTTGGCGCGGTCCTACTGCATCTGTCGATGAGTTTGTGTAACCCCTTTACAACCTTACTGTCATGCAGTAGCTTCATACAGGTTACTAAGAAAGTTGTGAGCATGGAGGGATCCATTTCCTACTTAGGCTGATCTTTGCTCCCTGATGTGGAGGCCTCAGCGAAGCTCTTCTTAGCTTCCATGAAGGTTTCCCAGGTGCGCTCCAAATCAAACTCGGCCTCTTTCGCTGGGGCTTTGCGAACCCATGTACTATCTTCTGGCTATTTTCCTTTTTCATCTCCCATAATGATTCCACTTCGAAGCATAATGTTTACATTCAGATCTTCCTCGCATGGCTCAGACCTCATCAACTACAAGTTCTGAGTCGAGGGAGGTGGTAGCGCTCCTTTCTTGCATATCCTAGCTATCAGCGTATGACAATATTCTATCTCATGATCACAACGTGCAATACTTGCATGACGGGCACATTGGATTTGTGCAATCATGGGCATAGTGTCCCGGCCCTTCGCAATTGTAGAAAATCAACTGTCCACGACCTCTACTAGGTCCTCCTTTGCCTCAGTCTCGTCCGCACCCCTGAAATCCTGTTTGCGCCATTCATGAATTCTGGTCAAGGGGCCACACTTTGACCTAAACCCTGTAGGTGGGAGTTCTATCCATCATCAATTCATAGCTTCTGCAAGTACTCTTGTCATCTCCTATCGACCTATAAAAGTTGTAGAACAACTGTTGCGAAGTTTGCATATACTTCTGTAACAAGTGGCAGTTATTTGTGGCATGTTTTCCTGCTATTTGATAGATAGCGCACCACAAAGTAGGCACCGCACTAGGTCTTGCTTGAACTTTCAGCCTTAAAGGCATCAATTTTCCTCCTGCAAGGTAATTTGTAAAAATCGAGCAGTGATATTTATCATGACCCTGACTCTTTCATTTTATGCACCACACTTCTTAACGCACTTCTGGTCGAACCGTCCTGTCCTGTTTCAAACTTTGCATCTCAAGGCATAGATTCTTCAGCTGCACGTGGATCTGTTAAACTCCTAGCTTAGGATCCTGCATCGGGATCTCATGTATCCTCATAGCGATCTCTAAGGCCTTTGCCTGATTTGTTATCTTCTACTAGGATAACGAACTCCTTAAATATGGTAGTAGTGAAGCTACAAACCACTCTTGATGTTTTCCATCTGTCATATTCATATTGGTTTCACGAATCATACATTTCATCCTCTGATCTAGTTCCCAAGGAGTCTCACCTAGTAGCATCGTGATCTCTTTAAATCCCACGATCGACTGCACTTTAGATTTAGGCCTGCTAAATTCTCTATTTAGTGCTATTTGGATATCTGCGACTCTCACATTTGGGTTATCAATTGAGTACTTAATATACTAGGTCAGCATGCGTTCTTGTCGGGTGTTAACTAGTGTCACTTTCTTTATATGGTCATCTGTAACACCTTGCACTTCCCATACAGCCCTTACAATGAACCAGAAGTGGTTCCGATCTTCATTTCCGAAACCTTTGAACACAGGCAATTTCATTGTGTTTGCCATACTGAATCGCGGTGGTGGTGGAGTTGGTACGGGCAAAGATGGAGGGGATGGTGGTGAAGCTAGTGGTGGTGTGGGTGGAGGTGGTATTCGTGGAATTATTTGTCTTATCAGGTGAATAACACTTCGCAGAGAGACCTTTGCGTGCTCTTCCTCATCCCCTCGTGGAGGTGAAATCAAGGGGCTATTTTATGGACCCTTATTTCCTTCATTCCTATAAACCTTTCCACTTCGCGTAGCCCCGAACATCAAGGTAACCACATAACTTGGTTTTCACACAACAACATATTAATCCAAGTATTCAAAGACTTTACATACTTACCTTGCGGTCCTTTGAGAAAGCGTTTCTCTACCTCGCCGTAGCTAACTGAGGTGTCGACCGCGAATTCAGTAACAAATCCTCCTATAATATGATCGATCCAATGATCGACGACGTGCATGATTTTATCCCCCGATGCATCCAATCTCCGCACTAGCTCTGGGGTCCGCACAATAGGACCGTCAAGCTTCCACCTTCTTTGGCTATTTGCTAGCTTCATGATCCAATCGTATAGCTTAGTAGGGAAGGAAGCAAAATTTCATGGATATCTGTATACAGGTAGTTGTCTAGCCACTCTTCTCTTGACAACCATGGGTTTCTGTTCCCCTCTGCTGCGAACTCGTGAATTCTTTCGTCCTACCAGCCTTCAATTTCTTTCTTAGTTGGATTCCAACGATACGACATCGCACATCTCTATGCACATTATGATCCTGGCAACAGAACCATTTGTTGGTTTATGGTGGCCTGACCCAAGTTTAGTGTTAGTTAGCCAAGCAAATGCCTACACTACTCGCCCTTTCGGCATCAACCCGCGGAGCGAGGACTGATGTCTCACCCGAAGCAGTATGGGGAGATGTTGGAACCAAGTTTCCACACCCTTGATATGGATGTGATTTCAGTTTATTCCAACTAGACCTACCTTCACACAGGTTGCTTTGCGCCCTGTTCTAACCTTCAATACCTTCGCGATCTGTTACAATCGACCTTTGTGTAGCCTTAATAAGGGGCTGAGATGCTTTCGTGCTGCTAGGGCAAAAAACTGTGCCATTTCCCAAACTAGGCTAAGTAAATTACTCATCTTATTGATGGATCTTAATTATCTTCGCATAAACAAATGTTCTTACTTGCATCCACTTAACCAATACAATTATATACATTCGCACATCATATAAGCATTAGAAGTGAAATTCATACCCAATATAACAGATGCATAAACAGGAAATAAAGACGTAGAAATGATAGAAATTTCTCTTTATTAATACTTCCGGATGATTACAGACTCGACTCGCCCTATGCACTCAGCTGCAGGGGTCCACGCACTCAGCTGCAGAGCCTCTACCTAAGCTATGACTCAAAACTTAGACTTACACTTCAGAACTATCTCACATACCTCTACATTATCTTATCTTAGATGCCTTTGACTACTTATAGCTTCACCCTTTTTATACAATTCCATGGTTCGTAGACCATGGGTAGATCTTCTACAGCCAACATTACATTATCAAAATAAGGGTAGACAACCCTATGACTCTTTAACAACTAGGCACTCCGTGCCCAAAAATGCAGATTCTTTACATTGTAATTACAAAGTTGGACCAAAATCTGGTCTCTTAGCCCCAAAACTTCACTTGGGGGATCCCGCGCCCAACATGCGAATAAGAGTGGTAAGTGTGTGAAATAATTTCATTTTAAATACAAAAACGAACAAATTGACAAGTTAATAAATATTTAGCATCCCGAGGAGAGCTAATCATTTTCCAAGTTATGGGTGGTTAACGCTGAGTATCTCATTAAACCTTTCTCATGATCCAAGGTCATTTTCGAAATGCTTTCAATCTTAATTGCTCGATATTGTTTGCGCCGATATATCTTGTCCATTTCAGGCAAGCTACAAAAGACATGTCATTGAGGAAGGTGATGTGGACACAAAAAGGTAGAGCATTGCTGAATATAAGTTTACAGAGATGGCTTCCATTTTCTTTGATACAATCTACAACTCTGGTGGAGGAGAAACAACTTGAGAGGTCATTTACAATAGGCTTGGGGATGATTTTCCCATGATTACTGTTACAAGAACAACAACTGACTCAACAAGGCCTTCGGGGCTTAAATTCAAGGATGTTGCCTGTTCTTTCCTGCATAGGATAGGAGTAAGGGATAAAATCCTCCCATACATGGATATGATCAGGTGGGTGGTTGAAAACCTCACCATTGAAGATAGCCAATTCAGGAATTCAAGAAACAAACTCATGGGATCATTCAGAGTAGAAGACATGAAGAAAATGTATCATATACTTGATCCTCAGGATATATATGATAATACATACATGTCCAGCTTTGCAAAGAAGAACCTGAAACCCTCAAGATGATTAAGGGATGGAGAGTATTAGACAACAAATTCAAATTTGATAAATCGGGTATGTATGCTATAGCCTCTTTGAAAAACCCCTATAACTATGCAGCTGCTATGTTATGTAGACTATATGGGTTGCCCAATAATTCTAAGTTTTCCATAGAATGGATTCCTCTGATTGATGCTTGCATTAATTCCCACATCATGAATTGGACCACCATCCTATCTGATAACCTAGCCACCATCATTACCGAATATCGACAGAAGAGAGCCTCCTCTCCATAAAACCTTCTCCCTTCTATTTTAGTTCCTACATTATGGATGCCATTTGTTTCTGCACTGCATTTCCGACCATGGGTTGGAAATGGACCTTACAGGACCCCTACCCTATCCACCTCAGTCATAAGAAAATATGGGAATCCCATTATATACCACATTTCTATAACATAAGCAAATTTTAATCATGCCATTAAGGAGTTAGCAAACATGAAAGCCCTCAGGCTTCATACATTACCAAAAATGAAATTAGATCCAAAAAAGGTAGAACATAACATCACTATTGTGGTAAAGCTCAAGCCATACAACCATGAGGATAATGATTTTGAAGACCTGTTAAAGTTAGATAAGCCCTTCGAACAAGAGTTTGAATGGGCTAAAGCGAACCTGAGTCCTAAAAATTTTGAAAGATTTTGAGAATTCATAACTGAAAGGCTCGAAGCAATCCCACTGCACTTGTTGAAGATCGAAGATAAGCCTACACCAAGTGTGACTATTAATAGCGAAGGACCCAGTTCTCGCACAGTGTCTCAGGTGAATATTGAGAAAACACCAGATACAGGGAAGACCAAAGAGACAAATAATATAGTAGAGTCCAGCAGGAAGTCAGCTGAGAAACAAACTTTGAGCACGCCACCTATAGAAATCAGTTTAGAGGTCAAAGGCAGTAGTTTGGAGAAGGAGTGGGATCAGTTTAATTAGAAACTACAAGACACTTACAAAACAACAAATACCCAAGAGACAATGGAGTGTCAAGCTCCTCTACATATTCAGGAGAATACAGAGTCCAAGTCTATGGAAAAGTAGTCCAAACCCATGGATGAGCAGTCGAAGCCTATGGATGAGCAAGCGAAAACATCCCAACAGACTGAGATTATCCCTGCTCTGCCCACATCAAAGATCATCTTAAATGTGACCGAAATCCCTCCACTTAATGTGTTCTACAACCTTCTCAACAAGGCGGTAGTAAGAAGACAGAGAAAATTAAAAGGCTAGAAACACCTGAGCTCCCACTGGGAAACGAGCCAATGGAGATATTTTGGAGGGACATTCCTTTCAACCCAGATGAGAACTTGACTAGATTGTCACAGTTCACGGGAGCGTATGCAACGAACACCATGGACAAAGCCACTGAAGTCTCTACCTTGTTGAGAGAAAAGGAGGAGAGGATTGCACAACTCGAGCATCAGCTTGAAACAGAGAAAGAAAATGTGAACAAGAAAGTAGTTGAGCAGCTTGCACAATTGCAACAGAGCATGGAGGTCCTGAAAATAAGCCACGAAGCCAATATATCGGCTAAAAACATGCAACTCCAAGAATTGCAACAAGCCATGGAAAGATATAAGGATGTTCCTACTACTGAGGAGTTCATTAAAGAGGCTCTGGAACTGAATTCCCTCCTAATGAAACAACATGATTGTTTCTGCCAAAAGATGTCACACATTACTTCTTATCTGATCACTAGTGACCACCTAACAGATAAGGCGATCGACCAGAGAACCGAGTTTACATCTCTCAACACCAAAATCTCAGAGTTCATCAAATGGCAGGAAACAGAAGATGGAAGGAAGGCGAATCTGCTTGAAATCGAGGAGACGCACAAAGACATCCATTTCATAGATCGGGACGCAAGAATCAAGCACGATGAGCTAGTAGTGGCAAGGGAAGCTGGGGTATCGAAGAATATAATCAAGGTGGTGAAGCGGTGAACCACACTCTATTTTTCACCAACCTGCTAAAGGAAGGAAGCCTAAAATAAATTCCCAATTTGGGTGCTTTGCATAAAAGCTGGTAGAAAAAGGAAGACACTCAAAGGAAGGCAATCGCAAAATTGACCAAGACCAATTGGGAGTTGTATTGGCAATACCTTGTAAAATTGCACAACCAGATCATGACCCTTAACTGCTCACTTCATTCGACTCAACGAATGTTGCCACCTCTCACTGATGAGATTTTTGTAGGACAACTCAAGACACATTTTGGGGCATGTCCTCAACTCAAACCAATGGCCGATATATGTGATTTGAAAGATAAGCTGGTAGACAACAAATCATCATATTAGTTCTTCTCATCAAGCCAATGTTTATTTTTAGAGTTAGTTAACTAGTTAAGAGGAAGGTTGTTTGAAACCTCCTCAAATTTTTGTATAATCTATTTTTTCACATTAGTTAGAATAGTATTTATACCCTCCTCATTCATTTAGAGAAAGTTCTAGAATTTTATCAAAAAATTTGCAAAGAATGCACTTTCGTAAGTTTGTGAATGCTTTAGTGAAATTATGGAACATGCTCATTTCTTTTAGATATCAGACTACTTTCCTTTGTTGATGCACTATTGTGTTCTTGGGAGATAATTTGATTTGAAGAGAGGAGTTGATCCATGTCATTAGTTAAATGAGTAGAACTTCACACATATGGTACTATTATCTTGTATGATTGATTATGTTTTCTTTTAATCAGTGACAACACTTTACTTCATGAATTGTATGTGAGATTTATTCTTTCTGTTAAGCGTTAATTGCACTATTGTATGATGCCTAGCTGAAATTGTTAATTTTCATATATATAATTCATCATATATGCAATATATTTTATAAATTTTTTTGACTAACTATTTAGTCAAAGAAATTATCTTATACGTTGTCATCTCTGCTTATATGTGATTAATATTTATGATCACATGTTAAGAAGATATCTATGTAGATCGCATACCACACAGAAATACCTGGGTTTATATTATAATAAGTTAGTTAGAAGATTTGCATGATAGAATAGGGCATTTAGATTATCATTATTCTATTGCAAATGCTCATGAACCACCCACTCTAATCTTAAAACCCGCACTGGGAAACTGGTCCCATTATCCCCAGTCGAAGCCACCACTTTAAATGGAAAAGGAGTTGTCTTAAGGTCCAGACTGGGTGGTTATCCCCCATGTTGGGGGAGAAGAAATTTGAGGCCCTTCAACAATTCCTTCATGCATTTCAGAGCTATGATTATAAGAAGGTATGTCTTGAACTAGAAAATATGTGTCATTTGATGATGAATCTTTAGAAGATTTTCTAATTATATTTAAATTAATTTTCTTTAAATTTCAATCCCAAGAGATTCCTTCTGAACTTGATTTAATAAAATGGTTTCAACAAATTGTTACTCTTCCTTTCATTTCACATAATTATAATGAACTTGAAGATATTATTTTTCTTAACACATTTTTGATTGTTGAAGAGCCTCTCATTATTAACAACATGATCGATTCTCTTCAAGAAGAAAAAGCAAAAATTTCTAATCAACCTTCTCATGAAAGCATAAACACATCCAATAAAAATAACATTGATCCCAAGAATGCTTTAAATCATATTGCTATTTAAGAATCAATTGTCAATAAATTGATTGTTTATAATTTTTCTGAAATTTAGAAGGCAACAAAATTAGCAAACAATATTCAACAAGCAACAATACAAATTGAAAATTCCAACAATGTGTAATTTATGGCAAAAATTTCAAAGTTTTCTCATGCTAAAATTAATGATCAACCACAAATTTTGGAGCAACCAAGCATTAATCTTTAGGAAAATGTGGTCAGCCAAATATATGGTGAATACTTTCAAATTTGTGTTATGGAAAATGAGCGAGAATCGACAGGTAGAGAAATTTTTAAGTTCATTTCTTCAAATAACAATTTCTCTGTTTATCCTGATCTTTTTGTTGATAGTCATTTTCTTATCATGTTGTGATTCCTCTTTGCACAAATGCTATTTAAGACGATATAGGGGCTACCATATATTTAATAAATAATGAATTGCCAACTAGTTTAAATCTAGGTAAAGAGTCATTTAATGATCACCTTTTCAACTGTGACGAAAATTCATTTAGTTATTCTTCTTGTTTTAATGTGTCTTATGAAAAGGAACATAGAGTTAATAAAAATTTTGAAGTCATTTATGATGATGACTTAGAAACCGAGAATGTAGAATTATTTCACCAATCGTTAAACTCTCATGTTCTCGATACTCCAATTCAATCCATATTTCAAGTTGGGAGATCTTCTTGTCCTAATATCACTACAAATGATTCTTGTCTTGAACTACTAAAATGCCAGGCTGACTCCAATTTTCTTGAAACTCAATCCTTTTTTTTTTCTCGGTAAAAAACTAATCTATTAAAATATGTACAGAGGTCGAAAATACATCATGGTGAAACCA
>APFE031077328.1:0-58105 GCA_000404065.3 Pinus taeda | reverse complement strand
GAATATAAGTTTACAGAGATGGCTTCCATTTTCTTTGATACAATCTACAACTCTGGTGGAGGAGAAACAACTTGAGAGGTCATTTACAATAGGCTTGGGGATGATTTTCCCATGATTACTGTTACAAGAACAACAACTGACTCAACAAGGCCTTCGGGGCTTAAATTCAAGGATGTTGCCTGTTCTTTCCTGCATAGGATAGGAGTAAGGGATAAAATCCTCCCATACATGGATATGATCAGGTGGGTGGTTGAAAACCTCACCATTGAAGATAGCCAATTCAGGAATTCAAGAAACAAACTCATGGGATCATTCAGAGTAGAAGACATGAAGAAAATGTATCATATACTTGATCCTCAGGATATATATGATAATACATACATGTCCAGCTTTGCAAAGAAGAACCTGAAACCCTCAAGATGATTAAGGGATGGAGAGTATTAGACAACAAATTCAAATTTGATAAATCGGGTATGTATGCTATAGCCTCTTTGAAAAACCCCTATAACTATGCAGCTGCTATGTTATGTAGACTATATGGGTTGCCCAATAATTCTAAGTTTTCCATAGAATGGATTCCTCTGATTGATGCTTGCATTAATTCCCACATCATGAATTGGACCACCATCCTATCTGATAACCTAGCCACCATCATTACCGAATATCGACAGAAGAGAGCCTCCTCTCCATAAAACCTTCTCCCTTCTATTTTAGTTCCTACATTATGGATGCCATTTGTTTCTGCACTGCATTTCCGACCATGGGTTGGAAATGGACCTTACAGGACCCCTACCCTATCCACCTCAGTCATAAGAAAATATGGGAATCCCATTATATACCACATTTCTATAACATAAGCAAATTTTAATCATGCCATTAAGGAGTTAGCAAACATGAAAGCCCTCAGGCTTCATACATTACCAAAAATGAAATTAGATCCAAAAAAGGTAGAACATAACATCACTATTGTGGTAAAGCTCAAGCCATACAACCATGAGGATAATGATTTTGAAGACCTGTTAAAGTTAGATAAGCCCTTCGAACAAGAGTTTGAATGGGCTAAAGCGAACCTGAGTCCTAAAAATTTTGAAAGATTTTGAGAATTCATAACTGAAAGGCTCGAAGCAATCCCACTGCACTTGTTGAAGATCGAAGATAAGCCTACACCAAGTGTGACTATTAATAGCGAAGGACCCAGTTCTCGCACAGTGTCTCAGGTGAATATTGAGAAAACACCAGATACAGGGAAGACCAAAGAGACAAATAATATAGTAGAGTCCAGCAGGAAGTCAGCTGAGAAACAAACTTTGAGCACGCCACCTATAGAAATCAGTTTAGAGGTCAAAGGCAGTAGTTTGGAGAAGGAGTGGGATCAGTTTAATTAGAAACTACAAGACACTTACAAAACAACAAATACCCAAGAGACAATGGAGTGTCAAGCTCCTCTACATATTCAGGAGAATACAGAGTCCAAGTCTATGGAAAAGTAGTCCAAACCCATGGATGAGCAGTCGAAGCCTATGGATGAGCAAGCGAAAACATCCCAACAGACTGAGATTATCCCTGCTCTGCCCACATCAAAGATCATCTTAAATGTGACCGAAATCCCTCCACTTAATGTGTTCTACAACCTTCTCAACAAGGCGGTAGTAAGAAGACAGAGAAAATTAAAAGGCTAGAAACACCTGAGCTCCCACTGGGAAACGAGCCAATGGAGATATTTTGGAGGGACATTCCTTTCAACCCAGATGAGAACTTGACTAGATTGTCACAGTTCACGGGAGCGTATGCAACGAACACCATGGACAAAGCCACTGAAGTCTCTACCTTGTTGAGAGAAAAGGAGGAGAGGATTGCACAACTCGAGCATCAGCTTGAAACAGAGAAAGAAAATGTGAACAAGAAAGTAGTTGAGCAGCTTGCACAATTGCAACAGAGCATGGAGGTCCTGAAAATAAGCCACGAAGCCAATATATCGGCTAAAAACATGCAACTCCAAGAATTGCAACAAGCCATGGAAAGATATAAGGATGTTCCTACTACTGAGGAGTTCATTAAAGAGGCTCTGGAACTGAATTCCCTCCTAATGAAACAACATGATTGTTTCTGCCAAAAGATGTCACACATTACTTCTTATCTGATCACTAGTGACCACCTAACAGATAAGGCGATCGACCAGAGAACCGAGTTTACATCTCTCAACACCAAAATCTCAGAGTTCATCAAATGGCAGGAAACAGAAGATGGAAGGAAGGCGAATCTGCTTGAAATCGAGGAGACGCACAAAGACATCCATTTCATAGATCGGGACGCAAGAATCAAGCACGATGAGCTAGTAGTGGCAAGGGAAGCTGGGGTATCGAAGAATATAATCAAGGTGGTGAAGCGGTGAACCACACTCTATTTTTCACCAACCTGCTAAAGGAAGGAAGCCTAAAATAAATTCCCAATTTGGGTGCTTTGCATAAAAGCTGGTAGAAAAAGGAAGACACTCAAAGGAAGGCAATCGCAAAATTGACCAAGACCAATTGGGAGTTGTATTGGCAATACCTTGTAAAATTGCACAACCAGATCATGACCCTTAACTGCTCACTTCATTCGACTCAACGAATGTTGCCACCTCTCACTGATGAGATTTTTGTAGGACAACTCAAGACACATTTTGGGGCATGTCCTCAACTCAAACCAATGGCCGATATATGTGATTTGAAAGATAAGCTGGTAGACAACAAATCATCATATTAGTTCTTCTCATCAAGCCAATGTTTATTTTTAGAGTTAGTTAACTAGTTAAGAGGAAGGTTGTTTGAAACCTCCTCAAATTTTTGTATAATCTATTTTTTCACATTAGTTAGAATAGTATTTATACCCTCCTCATTCATTTAGAGAAAGTTCTAGAATTTTATCAAAAAATTTGCAAAGAATGCACTTTCGTAAGTTTGTGAATGCTTTAGTGAAATTATGGAACATGCTCATTTCTTTTAGATATCAGACTACTTTCCTTTGTTGATGCACTATTGTGTTCTTGGGAGATAATTTGATTTGAAGAGAGGAGTTGATCCATGTCATTAGTTAAATGAGTAGAACTTCACACATATGGTACTATTATCTTGTATGATTGATTATGTTTTCTTTTAATCAGTGACAACACTTTACTTCATGAATTGTATGTGAGATTTATTCTTTCTGTTAAGCGTTAATTGCACTATTGTATGATGCCTAGCTGAAATTGTTAATTTTCATATATATAATTCATCATATATGCAATATATTTTATAAATTTTTTTGACTAACTATTTAGTCAAAGAAATTATCTTATACGTTGTCATCTCTGCTTATATGTGATTAATATTTATGATCACATGTTAAGAAGATATCTATGTAGATCGCATACCACACAGAAATACCTGGGTTTATATTATAATAAGTTAGTTAGAAGATTTGCATGATAGAATAGGGCATTTAGATTATCATTATTCTATTGCAAATGCTCATGAACCACCCACTCTAATCTTAAAACCCGCACTGGGAAACTGGTCCCATTATCCCCAGTCGAAGCCACCACTTTAAATGGAAAAGGAGTTGTCTTAAGGTCCAGACTGGGTGGTTATCCCCCATGTTGGGGGAGAAGAAATTTGAGGCCCTTCAACAATTCCTTCATGCATTTCAGAGCTATGATTATAAGAAGGTATGTCTTGAACTAGAAAATATGTGTCATTTGATGATGAATCTTTAGAAGATTTTCTAATTATATTTAAATTAATTTTCTTTAAATTTCAATCCCAAGAGATTCCTTCTGAACTTGATTTAATAAAATGGTTTCAACAAATTGTTACTCTTCCTTTCATTTCACATAATTATAATGAACTTGAAGATATTATTTTTCTTAACACATTTTTGATTGTTGAAGAGCCTCTCATTATTAACAACATGATCGATTCTCTTCAAGAAGAAAAAGCAAAAATTTCTAATCAACCTTCTCATGAAAGCATAAACACATCCAATAAAAATAACATTGATCCCAAGAATGCTTTAAATCATATTGCTATTTAAGAATCAATTGTCAATAAATTGATTGTTTATAATTTTTCTGAAATTTAGAAGGCAACAAAATTAGCAAACAATATTCAACAAGCAACAATACAAATTGAAAATTCCAACAATGTGTAATTTATGGCAAAAATTTCAAAGTTTTCTCATGCTAAAATTAATGATCAACCACAAATTTTGGAGCAACCAAGCATTAATCTTTAGGAAAATGTGGTCAGCCAAATATATGGTGAATACTTTCAAATTTGTGTTATGGAAAATGAGCGAGAATCGACAGGTAGAGAAATTTTTAAGTTCATTTCTTCAAATAACAATTTCTCTGTTTATCCTGATCTTTTTGTTGATAGTCATTTTCTTATCATGTTGTGATTCCTCTTTGCACAAATGCTATTTAAGACGATATAGGGGCTACCATATATTTAATAAATAATGAATTGCCAACTAGTTTAAATCTAGGTAAAGAGTCATTTAATGATCACCTTTTCAACTGTGACGAAAATTCATTTAGTTATTCTTCTTGTTTTAATGTGTCTTATGAAAAGGAACATAGAGTTAATAAAAATTTTGAAGTCATTTATGATGATGACTTAGAAACCGAGAATGTAGAATTATTTCACCAATCGTTAAACTCTCATGTTCTCGATACTCCAATTCAATCCATATTTCAAGTTGGGAGATCTTCTTGTCCTAATATCACTACAAATGATTCTTGTCTTGAACTACTAAAATGCCAGGCTGACTCCAATTTTCTTGAAACTCAATCCTTTTTTTTTTCTCGGTAAAAAACTAATCTATTAAAATATGTACAGAGGTCGAAAATACATCATGGTGAAACCAATGAGAAACAGGCTCTGGGCATGACACCCGAGAGCCGATAATGCACCAAACACAAAAGCAAGAGCTCGCCCACACAGGGGCACCAGACTAAAACCGAAACTGACCACAGAAGCAAGCCCATGCATGGGCAACAGACTAAAAACCAAGACTGACTAAAGGAGCAAGCCCACGCAGGGGTATCAGACAAAAAGGAGATTGACCACCAGAGCAAGCCCACACAGGGGCACCATCCATTTCCTCCCTCGTAGGGGAGACTGTTCTTACCCGATCCATTAACAAAAATTCCGATACAGAGATGAAAAAACAGAAAGCGAAAGCGACCATAAGCTTTGAGGTTAGAACTGAACCAAAGACAAATAGCAAATAAGACCAGGAGACCAGGCGAAAAGCCAAAAGAACCTTGAGTGCGGGCGCCTTCATTCGTCCATTTGCTCTTCCTCAATTCGGCACCACCCATAGGCTTCTCTTTCAACATTGGTAGGAAATGTTGCTACCTCTTCCCCAGCTTTTGTCCTTTGAACATTCTGAGTTTGCTTAGCATTTTCTGGGTCTGAAACCGGTCCCTTCACCTCCTGCTCCTTATCAGCTTCAGGAGCCTGCGCAACTTGCCCCGGGTTGAAATTCATCTGTTGCCTTTGTTCATCCAGGGAGTCGTCATCGTCTTGTGCATTTTCGATGAAGAGGATAAAGACATGCGCGCTGATTCGTGGATTATTTGTGGAGCTGGTGAAATTGAAGATGGTGGAGCCGAAGGCTGGCAAGGTAGCCGAGCTTGAAGCCCCTGCATCCAAGAATTGATTGGAATGGAGGGGGTTAGCTCTAGTAGAGCGAGCAAGATTGCAATGGCAGCAATGGCCAACATTGTCCCCGTCATGCCTGCGTGAGACTCCCCCTCTGGAAGTGCCTCGACGGCTAAGCATACGCTATCGAGGTCTCACCATTGAGGGACAAGAATTCCAACAAGCCGCGGGATAAACCAGACTCTTTGCTACCAGAGTCGAACTAGTGATGAGCCTGTCCGACAGAGAAGGTATCTCTACGAAGACAGAGAGGCCAGTCGTCTGCATAACCACCAACATTCCCTGTTCATACCCTGTTTTATCCCTATCGTCCTCACCTACCCTGCTCGGGATCACATCCGCCATAACTGTTGCCATCCTCTGGGCCAAATAACCTCTCCAGGCATTTACTGTCCCATGCCTCTTTGCTTTAAACTGCCTGCGTCCTTTCCTAGTGTTTATCGTGGGTGCCACGTGATGGCCGAAGGTCGGCATGTGTCCGGCCACCCACGCCTGTCCCGTCTCACATATCACCCGCATCCGGGGAAAATAAATCCTTTTTTATTTATGATTCTAATATTATTTAGATTCTCATTCTTTCTCATAGTCCTAAACCTCTTTCACCTTCACAAGTAGATGTTGGTACCAATTCCAATTGCATTATCCCAACTGATACTTGTGAAACATAAATTATTTCAAATAAATCCCAATTGTCCTATAACACTATCTATAAAATTAATGTAAATGATAATGCAATTTTATTTTTCATTCTTGATTTATTATAGTTATTTTCATATTTGTATACTTCTTTTATTCTTCGATTTTTGGATATCTTGTGTTGGCATATTGAGTGATCAAATATTGAACACTTGCAAAGTGGATTAGCATAAGAACATGAAGATGAATTTCAAGACCTAGATCATGACCATCAAGAACTTATAATCTTCAATTTCTAGTTAATGTTCATGTCATATATATTGATTTTATCTACTGAAGTAAGTATTCCATAAGCCTTGGTACTTGAAAATTCAACATTTCAATTTTTCCAACAATATAATCTATCTGAAAATCTTCTGAGTTGTTTATTAAATTTCCATCCTTATTTTCATGATCCATTTGAAAAGTGTTTGGAAAATTTAGCTACATAGAAGTTTACTAATATTCTTCCTCATGTACATAATACTAACATTTTTATGCAAGCTCCAACATTTAGAGATAAATTATTCAAATATTGCTTATCAGCCTCTTCTTCTTTCAAAATTACCAAATCTATATCAGGGTCCCATCTTCATTCTATGATCCAATTGATATTTGGCTAGAGAATTTGTTTCAAGAGAGGTTATGTCTAAATAGGTTTATTTTATTAGTTTCATTAGAGATACACGTACAAAAGTCAATTTTTACTTCTTCTTTTTTTTATAATTTAGTAATATCTCTATTTATGTTTTCTAACTACTATTGTAAATATTATCGCAGGAATAAAAGAGCTTGATTAGCTCCATTCAATGTATGGTTTTACTTAGTTTTAGTCTTCCATATTAGATTATATTAGAATAGAAGTAGTCTAGTTAGATTGTTTTTCATCTTTGTTTTATTTCATATTATAGGTGTGAAATAAGTGAGCCTTTTGATTTTTCTAGAAAAGAATGATTCAAATCTATTCCAATAATTGTTTCTCATGAATATGTTCAGTGAAGTATTCATCCATTCATCATAATTTATTTTTTGACAAGATGTGCTCTCTATAGGTGCTTTGCTTTATAATTCCTTTGCTTTCCAAATTTACAATAAGAGTCATAATCATGTTTTATTTGTTCTATTGATGCAGTTGAATCTTTGAGCATCACTAGAAAAAAACTAAGTAGAGATATAAATCTTTCTCTCACTACACGTTCTATCGAATATTAAGGCATTTCATTGGGTTGCAAGTTATTTGGACAAGAAAATAATGTGAGCAAAATTTGCAACAATGGAAAAGGGTAGAGGGGCCTGGAAAGAAATCTATTAATGAGAAAACAGTAACCCCTATCCATTTCCATATCCATCTCAAATCCATACCCCTATGCTTTCTAAAATTTCACATTTTCTAAGGTTGGGTCGAGTCAAACTCTTTCACAACAATGTTCTCATTCCTTTTCTTAGAGGTAATTATCCAAGAATTTTCTTGTTCTGCACTTTTTAGAAACTTTGACACAACTCACCATGACATAGTTTCTTATGGTCCCTTCTCCCTTCTACTTTTATTATTTCCTTGGGCCTCAAGGCTCCCTTTTTCCACGTAACCCCGGAACTAGGCACCCTGGATATTTCAATGCAATCACCTCCCTTTTCTTCCAGACTCCTATTTCTGAGGTTACTCAACCATCCCACATGGAATTTGAATGGACTCTTGGTACTCTCTATTCAATCATCATATGATTCACCTTCCACATATTCCCAAATAACTTTCCTTGTTGGAATTCTTCGCATCACGTCTAGGTGGAATTCTTCACATCTCCCCTCAGTATAGGATTACCCTTCTAGGATAACATGGATAAGCAGGTCGCTTTCCTCCACACTATCCTCCTTGTGTGTGTTATAAATCTGCTTTCCCATCTATAACCATCACTTTACTCCACCATGTAGCTCAGAGGTTCTTCCCTGGAGCTTTCACAGGTTTCTCCTTTCCATCCTCCCAAGGATTGTCTTTCGAGGTGATACAAGCATTCCTTATCACATTGGGTCCCATTCTATCACGCGATTTAATTTTCAGTACTGATTCACCCTCTCACCACTGCCCTTCCATATCACCGTGGGATGAGATTCCCTGAGGTTTCATATTCCCTTCCATTCAAAAGAGTCAGGGATAAACTATCAAGACATATTAGCATGATAACTCTACTTGTAGGCCCTGCTCATACTTCCGCTCTAATTATTGTATTGGGTGCATGTACCTTCACTTTCCATGTAATCTCGGAGTCCACTTACATCCAAGTTCTAACACACACTCCTCATGTTCCTTTCGGGATCCCACTCCCTGGATGACCCAACTCACCCAAGTGATGTTAATATATAGTCACATTGCTTCTCACTAGAAAACGTTCGTTTCTCCTCCACATCACCTCGAATCATATTACATGACAAATCGGTAAGCACACTCATAAAATTTTCTGGAATTTTATCATCAGGGTGACGTGTTCAATCACTATGGTTTTTATGTGGATTTTCTCTATTCACATATCAACACACCATTTCGCAGTCTCTAATATGTCAACATTGATGCAGAACAAATATGGTTGGGTGTCAATTTATATTGGATTTATGGTTGGAATTTTCTTGTTATTTGATTATATATATAGATGGATGTTGGGACTTTTGCCTAATTCCATGGGATTTTAAGAAAAATTTGGGGCTGATATAAAATCAAAATGGTTTCATCTAACCTGCATACACAAAGAATATGAATTAAATTAGAAGTGGCAAAGAGGATAACCACAACTGCAATAGAAATCGAAGTATATTTTGGTATAAATTCCTTGTTTTCATTCTTATTTCTAATGATTTTTTATTTATTCTTGATTCCTTGAACATGAACTATTACTTTATGACTTAATGCTCTCTCTAATTTAGATTCAACAAATTTGATGATCATAGGCATATGAACTTTGATAGAGTTGCAACTTCTTTCTGCTATTTCATATTAATCATAAAATGAAATTTCTTTAAAAAATACAAATTTGGAGGAAATTGAGATCTCTAAGGTAAATCTTAACAAGATTCTTCGAGGTAATTCAAATACTTATTTTCATATTTTTGTTATTTTTCATTTTGATTTTAGTTTCTCTTTTGTTTTAGTATTTTCTGTTCTAAGCTCTATTTTCATAGGTCCTCACTGGTTACACTGAAGATTTGATATTGTTGGAAAGATTGTTTAAAAATCATTTAGTTTACTTTGCATCCCTTCTAGCTCTAAGAAGCAGTTGTGATGATTATTAAATGGAAAACAAGTTACATTAGGAAGTCTCATTACTTTGCTTTCATTTAGTATCTTATTATTTATTTTTCAAGACTTATTTTGAAACACGATTTTCACTATGGCAAGAGACATTTGATGCAACTTCATCTTTTATCCATGACTACCCTTTAGTTGTAAGATTCCTTTTTCAATAAAAACAACCTAATCAGTCACATATTTGCAAGACAATTTATCAAGATCTCAACTTAATTAAGTCATACATGCTTTTCTCATATTCTTACTTTTGTTGAGACATATTTTCATACACTTTTTTGCTAAAGTTTTCTTTCGATCATGGCATTTCATTTACCTTTTTCTTTTGGGCTTGCATTTTCTTCATTTGCGTTCTTTCTAAGGTTTGATTTCACTTTTGATTTGGATTGGATTTTTGTGATATTCCTAAAATCTATATGGGGGAATATTTCATACACAACACAAGTTTGTTGATGTGGGGAATATTTACTCCATCAATTTAATAGGATTGCATTTATCTAAAGGTCATCCATACTAAGTTTTCACTTTCTTTCACATCAAGCATTGCCTATGGGTAATATTAAGCTATGATTCAAGAAGTATAAGTTCACCTTTAAAAAGGAACGAATTGTCTTCATTTATTTCTTTGAATCCCTAACATACCTCTCCACATTTAGAAAACTTGAACATTGGTAGATGAAGAGAAGATTAGTGGGGACAAGCTTAATCAATATCACAACTATTTATTTAAATAAAAATCCTCTTGTACCACCCCACTATCTTCACTCACTTGCTAAAAGCAATTTTCCAATTAAAGTTTATAAAAAAGGTGGCATATAAGAGGGTTGAAAACACATATGTTTGAGAAGTGTACGCAAACCCATTGGAGTACTAAACAGGCTCGCTGACAATGACTCAATGCATACATGGTATATAGGAAAATTGGTTGGGATACTAAATAGGTTTGCTGACAAAGAAGCAAAGTTGGGAAAAGAGGTAATTTTATATTTAATAGATGCATGCTAATCATTTAAAGCCTCATAGCAATCTTTACCATCCAATTGTAGAGATAAATTTAAAACAATAATAATTATTCCTTACTTTTGGATTCATTGTTTTGGATTGGACATTCAGGTACTTTCATTTTTTATGCGCTTATCCACCTTGATTTTGTAGAAATTCCCATTGTAGATCAACAAATTATGCAATATACTAAAGCAAAATACAAGATCTACTTCTAGAACAAACTTGCGAAAGCTTAATCAATTTTGAGCAAGATCAAATAGAACACATTTAACTGAGAATGTGATGCAAGCCTGACCTGCAAAACCCAGGATATTTTAAACACTATGCTATTAAACATGCATCTCCAGAAACCTCCCAATAAAAATCTCATTACCAGTCAATTTCACATACCATCCTTTGCACGCATGGAAGCTCCTTTTTAATTGCAATTTCGGCAGCAGCTTGCTGCCCATGACGAGGAACCGTTCCATTTTCATATGTTATAAAGGCCATAGCGCCTAATACCATCAACCGATTATAGTATAAAATTAAACATGTATAAAATTCGAACCTTGTAGCATCAAGTTATGCTACGCTCATCCATTTTAGAAGCAATGGATTTTCTTCAACAGCGAGAGAGCCTTCTGCAACAAGGCACACTTTCTCCTCTCCACGCGAGAAACCCGCTAACAATAGAAGTCACATAAAATGCATTTACCAATTCAGGATCTGCTTTATACCCGTCCTTAAACTCGTTGATTTCTTATTAAAACAACAACCATCTAAATGGACACAGTTCGTTTCGATTAGGTGTAATGGTGAGCCAGTAATTTTGGTTCAAACCCGTCCATCAACAAACATCTCTGCCATAGACAGGCTATAGTTCAAACCCGGCCATCAACAATAAAATACAAACCATGCAGTGCTCCTTCGACCCCAGCATATTCACACGCGCATGCCCGCAGTATCAAATCGATACCAAAACTTCAAACGGTGCCATCATTCCTCTGTGTAAATAGAATTCTCCTCTACTCGATAACAAATGTCCATCCTGACAATTCCACCTCGAAAATCATGAGCAGGCAGACATGGGCACAGTGATGAGCTGAAAGCGATGCGAAGGACCGGGTAGCTATATCATATTATGTCGATGGAAAAATAAATCCGTCCGCCAACAGACAGGGTATGAACACTATAAACAACAGCATACTCCTTCGAGCCAGTTGTTGTGAATTCGACCGGCACCACACCTGAAGCACTATTCTGCGCAATAAGAACACCACGATCCTTCGATATCCACAATTCAGTCTTCGACCAAAAACAAAGAATTAAACATGCATATACAACGTTTAATGATTCACTGTCCGCCACTAAGCTTAATACAGATATATCAAATGACAATCAATTGCGCCATGTTAAACTGTGGAAACTCTAAAGTCATTACATAGACTTTAACATTGCCATTATTCTGTGCAAAATAGAGGATTTTCATTTGACTATAATGAAATGAAATTAGAATGCCAGTTCTAATACACACAGTCAAACAATAAGCGGAGAAATAAAAAGGCCATTCAAGCCTTCCAATACACAGTTAAAATCAACTATTGGATACATGCATAGTATCATAAAAACCCATTGCACTAAAACGCTAGAGAGTTTTTAAAATTATACTTTGACACCAACTCCCCTCTAATGAGAGCTTTAGCTGCCTCTTTATTTATAAACATACATAAGGGATAGGTCTTCTCAGACCTTATCTTTTACAAAAAGCAGGCTTTTTCCTTTCTACATAACAATTTAAAGCTTGAAGCTCTTCTCCACTCTTATCCTAATTTTAACTGAAAAAAACATAGAAATTCTATCGCAGATTTTGCTCCTAAACTATTTCTCTCATATCCTTTTATTTAGAAAAAGAATATTTACATAATCTTCACTTCCTATTTTATTAAAAATAACAAAATATTTAAAATTATCACACCCCCCTTTATCACATATCTACAAATGAAGATGGTCTTGATGCTCCTGCATCATACTCCCAAGGTAGAAAATATTCATGATCTCCTGATCATGTGTCTTCTAGTCTTGGTTTTCCTGGATCCCATATCTTGTGTTGCAACTTTCCAGTTGTCGCTGCTTCTGTCTATTGTTCTTCTCCAGGTCTCCATATCTTATGTTGCCTTGCTCCACTAGCTGCACTCTCACAATCTTTTGTTGTCTTTCTTTTGCTGCTTCTCTTTTGTTTCACTGCTGCTGGTCTCTTCCGAGATTACTTCATCATCATCCGCCTCATCATTACAATTTCTTTGTCTAACAGATTTTCTCCAACACCTTCAATAAGACCTGTACTCACAAAACAATTGTTAGAATAAAAAATATAAGGCATCAGTGCCTCTTCTGCTACTATCAATGTTGTCTCAGCTGCCACCATAAATGTCGCCCCACATGTTGCTCTGGCTGTCACTATGGATGTTGATGCCTCCCAAACTTCCTGTCCCTCTGCAACATTCCTTTGCTCATCCTCTGCAATTTCATCAACATGCTGCAAATTAACTCCAGCATAATCTCCATCTTCTCTTTCGACCATCTTCAATAATTGTCCCTTATCATCTTGATTGATCAAATCAAGTTCTTCAAATACTGTAGCTTCATTTTGTATCACTGTAGCAGCTCCAAACTTTTCTTCAGGACTCAGCAAATCTTCACTGACTTTCTCCTCATCTTTCTCTGGCAACACTTCAGTATACTGCTTTGAGTTCTTTTCTGACTCCTCTATCATCACATCAATATGCTGATTTGCATTCACCATGAGACTGTTAGATAGTCTCGATTTTCTACCATCTTCTACTTCATGACTGTCATTCATAAAAACTCTATTCCCTTGCTTCTTCAGCAAATTAACCTGCACATAAGTCCTCTGTCTCTCCAACTCTCTTCTCTCGAGATCTAGTTTTCTATACAATTCAACAATTTCATTAGGAGTAGAACTTGGAAAATTCACACAATTTTCTATACCTTCAACAACTTTTGACCAATCATCAGCTGGTCCAACATTCTGATTAGACTCCTTCGTCTTCATTTTCTCATCATCGATCTGAACAGCCTTCAGATTCAACTCTTCTTGGACAAATTCTAAAGCTTGTTCATCTCCCTGTTCTGTACCTGCAAACAAGCACAACTCATTAGTTTTTAAATCACAAGACGTTTTAGTCTTGACTGCTTCCTCCATTATTTCACCAATGGAAACCTCCTCTTCCAACTCAACTACTCTGGGTTCTTCCTGTCTCAATTGTACATCCATCATCTGCTCAAGCTTCCTCAGCTCCCCTGTTAACTGCATGCTTATTTGTAAATCTCTTTTCTGCTGTAGCCTCTGCCACTTCACTCTCTTCCTCATCAGCAAACCATGTCTCTGGTCTTTCACATTTTCCTGCAACAACTCCATCAATAACTCAAGATGAACTGCTATCTCAAATTTCTCTTTCTCATACTCTTCCTGAGTCAACTGTTGTCTTATGCCATTCGCCTTGGCATATTTCTTCTCTTTTCTACTGTGGCCTCTTTTTGAACCTCTGCTCTCTCCTTTATGACTTTCAGTAGTCATCTCTTTCGCCATGAGTTCCTCACCTATGAGTTGCATGAAGCCTCTACCACAGCAAACTCTCTTACTGCCACTTACCTCACCAATCCTTCCCTCCAGATCTGGTCTTTTGGTAATCATTGGTCCTCTGTTAGAACCTTTCGAGCATCCTCTACTGCTCTTGTAGGCTTCTCTCATCTGCAACTTTATTCAACCTCTGTTGAATCTTTAGGTTCTGCCACATTCACTTAGAATTCCTTGCTAGACTTCCTTATCGCTGCACTCTAGCTCTGATCTACTTCTTCCCGCTGAGATTTCTTCACTATGCCTTTAAGATCTTGCATGATCTTGTTTCACTTCCTCAAATGCACTGCATCTCTGTGCTGCAATATTTATCAGTTCCAAAAATCTAACATTCATTCATCACATGCAATTAACTTAACTTAAAAAAACTTGAATCTTCAAACAGAGCTATTCTTGCTCCGATACCACCTGATGCAAGCCTGGCCTGCAAAACCCAGGATCTTTTAAACACTATGCTATTAAACATGCATCTCCAGAAACCTCCCAATAAAAATCTCATTACCAATCAATTTCACATACCATCCTTTGCACACACGGAAGCTCCTTTTTAATTGCAATTTCGGCAGCAGCTTGCTGCCCATGACGAGGAACCGTTCCATTTTCATATGTTATAAAGGCCATAGTGCCTAATACCATCAACCGATTATAGTATAAAATTAAACATGTATAAAATTCGATCCTCGTAGCATCAAGTTATGCTACGCTCATCCATTTTAGAAGCAATGGATTTTCTTCAACAGCGAGAGAGCCTTCTGCAACAAGGCACACTTTTTCCTCTCCACGCAAGAAACCCGCTAACAATAGAAGTCGCATAAAATGCATTTACCAATTCAGGATCCGCTTTATACCCGTCCTTAAACTCGTTGATTTCTTATTGAAGCAACAACCATCTAAATGGACAGAGTTCGTTTCGATTAGGTGTAACAGTGAGCTAGTGATTGTGGTTCAAACCCAACCATCAACAAACATCTCTGCCGCAGACAGGCTATAGTTCAAACCTGGCCATCAACAATAAAATACAAACCACGTAGTGCTCCTTCGACCTCAGCATATTCACACGCACATCCCCGCAGTATCAAATCGATACCAAAACTTCAAACGACGCCATCATTCCTCTGTGTAAATAGAATTCTCCTCTGCTCGATAACAAATGTCCATCCTGACAATTCCACCTCGAAAATCATGAGAAGGTAGACATGGGCACAGTGATGAGCTGAATGCGATGCGAAGGATCGGATAGCTATATCATATTATGTCGATGGAAAAATAAATTCGTCCGTCGACAGACATGCTATGAACACTATAAACAACAGCATACTCCTTCGAGCTAGTTGTTGTGAATTCAACCGACACCACACCTGAAGCACTATTCTACGCAATAAGAACACCACGATCCTTCGATATCCACAATTCAGTCTTCGACCAAAAACTAAGAATTAAACATGCATATACAACGTTTAAGGATTCACTGTCCGCCACTAAGCTTAATACATATATATCAAATGACAATCAATTGCGCCATGTTAAACTGCGGAAATTCTAAAGTCATTACATAGACTTTAACATTGCCATTATTCTGCACAAAACAAAGGATTTTCATTTGACTATAATGAAATGAAATTAGAATGCTGGTTCTAATACACACAGTCAAACAATAAGTGGAGAAATAAAAAGGCCATTCAAGCCTTCCAATACACAGTTAAAATCAACTATTGGATACATGCATAGTATCATAAAAACCCATTGCACTAAAACACCAGAGAGTTTTTAAAATTATACTTTGACACCCGCTCCCCTCTAATGAGAGCTTTAGCTACCTCTTTATTTATAAACATACATAAGGGATAGGTCTTCTCAGATCTTATCTTTTACAAAATGCAGGCTTTTTCCTTTCTACATAACAATTTAAAGCTTGAAGCTTTTCTCCACTCTTATCCTAATTTTAACTGAAAAAGCATAGAAATTCTATCCCAGATTTTTCTCCTAAACTATTTCTCTCATATCCTTTTATTTAGAAAAAGAATATTTACATAATCTTCACTTCCTATTTTATTAAAAATAACAAAATATTTAAAATTATCACACCCCCCTTTTATCACATATTTACAAATGAAGATGGTCTTGATGCTCCTGCATCAGAATGAGAAAGCAATCACACATGAACACAGAAGAATACTTTAGGGAAAGCCTTAGATAAAAACCTCAATCTCTATATTATCATACAAGTGGAAATATGTCTGGATTACATAAAGCTTTAGCTCACAAGCTATCCAGATCTCAGTACAATCTCTCAAAACAGCTCACAGACTGAATAGACACAACATATGCCTTCCCTCAGCCCTCCAAGCCTCCTATTTCCTTGCACAGCTTCTCTTGGGGTCTAATGCTGCCACCTGTGTGAATTGGCCTCATCACACACTCATCAAACTCAAAAGTAACTGCACAATCTCCAAGGAATGAATTCCTTCTGCATGTAAGAGATATCCTCCATGGAATATTCCTACAATTGATGGTACACTGTCCCATCACCTGATCTCAACTGGGTCTCTGACTGAACTGACATGCATGAGTTATTTATGAGAGAATATTCTGTTATCTGAAGTGTAGCAGTTACATGCATGCATGCATTAACTAACTGTACTCACAATCAGTTCCACAAACTATTGGAACTAATCTAACTAGACTTAACTCAGATAACTAAGCTAACTAATTACAACTCAAAGTACAACTCATCCTGATCTCCTTTAATCAAGAGATAACTTCCTCAACCAATGGAGAAATTGTTGCATGTCTTCACATAGACTTCTTGTTTGATTTCCTACAACTAATTAACTTAAGGTGAATTAATTAATTAATTTACAAACAACTGTTAAGATCAAATTCGAATTTTAATTCTGAATTTTAGTTTAGGGACTAACTAAAATTAGAATATATCTCGAAATGCTATTTATAGCAGTGTTATTTTTAGCAATTCTATTTTTAGCATTTCTTGTTGCTATTTTCAACAGATTCATCATATGTGGGACTCCTCGAAATGGTGCAATATGTGAAAATGTTTTGGAAGCTTTTAGTTTGACTTTTGATAAATTAAGCCCTATTATTCTAAACCAGAGATAACTACTTCGTCTTCGTGTGTCAGCAATTGTTGTGGCCATGACACCCCACATAATTTTCAAAAAATTATGGTTCCGCCATGTGAATTTTGTTGATATCATATCTTGAATTGCTTCCATCGTTTTATTTTTGTGAGATTTTCACATTCCTCGATTTTTTTTACAATTTCATTGCTTTTGTTTTGACAATAGTTTTCTCATGGTTCAAGTCTCATCTCATTCTGACTTACGGTTTGGAAAATATCATTAGTCAAAGTTGGGTCAAATTTCACTACCTAAACATTAAAATATATAAATTGGTTATTTTTATATTTTATAATTGTTATTAAATTCTATTAATCTTATTTAATTAACTTAATTTAATTAATTTTACGTAATTAAGTATGTAATTAGTAGTAAGTTAATTTTATTTATTAAATAATAAACAGTTCATAATTTATTTAATTTAGTCTAATTACACTAATTAAATTTATTTAATTTTTAAATATTGTTTTTATTATTAATTTATTATTAAATTTAATTTTTATTAGTTTAATATTGATTATAAAAAACCATCACTCAAAGAACCTTATGTGATATATATTAACATTTTAAAAAACATTAATATTGTAAATTACATTAATGATTAAAATAAAACATTTTTTATTTAAAAAAAAAGCAAATAAATATATATTATAATATATAAAACTCTCTCCCTGGAGGTTTATCCCCATGGATTTCATTTGGATCACAAACAAAATCACCCAGGGATGAATTCTCGGGGTGACATGGCATTGCATTAAATAGAGCAATGAGAAGCGTTGAAGGACCCATATATATATATTTCATAGTGAGAGGGTTCAAAGAATATGATATACACTATTTTAAACACCATGGTGGAGAGGGGGACCCACGTGGGCTCGCCCCTCTCCCACTTTATGTACCCTTACATACATTTCATAAGCCTTAACACCATTAGACCATTAAAGCATTAAACCACAGCTGCCTTTGACTTCATTTTTTTAGTTATATTATTTCTTTTGTTTTATTTGTAATTTTTTAAAATACTTTTTAAAATCTATTTAAACAAAACATCAATAAAACTACCTAGAATTTTATGAACAAAACAAAGTTAATTCAGTTTTGGAAGACTTGGGAGACTGATATTTTGAGTTCTACTCAACGAAATTGAGAAAATGTGGCCTATTTGGAAAGGTACTTCGGAGGAGAAGAAATGGAAATGATTTCTTGACAATATTTCGCCATTATTATGCTAAAAATTCAGCAAAATCTACAGCTAGAAATTTGCAACCAAAAACTCAATGTTTAAGTTTGTTTTGGAGAGTTTTTATTTTCCCAAAGTAGGCTTGCTATTTCAAATTCATTTTAATTATCAATTTTGCAAGAGAATATATCCATAGGGAAGAAATGAGAAGCTGAAATTTGATATATTAATTTATCCAATGGGATTTGAATTCCTTAATTGGTTTTTCACAATTTTAGAAAACTAAGTTTTTCTCCTTTTTAATTGGTTTTAATTTTTATTTTAATTAGTTTTGTAGGAATATTCTTGGAGAGGATGATGGTAAGAGTCTTGGAGCAATATAATTTCACCAACAAAGAGGAAAGAAGTTGTAACAACCCCTAGTTGAGTTTCCATGTAAATAAAACAAGACCAAGGTCATGGGACACATATTTCACGCTGAATGGTGGGAAAACATTATAGTGGGCATCACTTATGGTTAATAATGGCTATGGAAATTGGAAAAGGCATTGGCAAAGGAAAGAGGAAATAATTGACATTTAATTATGAAAATAAATGAAAATAGGAGAAAAGGAAGGTGAAGAGACACAAATTTTCATGCAAAGAAAAATAGGGGAAAAATGAAGGAAAATGAAGAAAAATGAGACATCAATAATAAAAAGGAATTAGAGAATCAATTGCTATGATTTTGACATTTTGAAGTTTAGCTCTTGTTCATTCTCTCATACACTCTTGAACACTTAAATAATTCTTGGATCATTCTAGAAATCACTTAGATTGGAGAAAGAAAGCAAAGGAAAGCAAGGAAGTGCAAGGAGACGGTTGGATCAACAACTACACCATGATTACTTTGCAGGTAACATATTGCATATGTGATCTCCTTGCTGATTTTTGGATTCAGGGTATATGCATGTGATTCCTTAATTATGTGCTATCATTGACATGAATATTTGCCTCGATTGACAGTGTTTTCAAACTCACCTTTCCATTTCCTGGATAACCATGGTGTAGTTGGTTCCCCATTTGGATTTTCTAATTGGTTCTCAAATTTCCTATGACTATGGGCTGGAAACAATTCTCTAGAGCTCTGAAACAACTTGGGTTCCTTTGAGGTTATGGGTTCAGTTACTAGCCCCTAGAGCCTATGGGTTGGGACAAACTCCTTGGAGCCATGAAATAACTTGGGTTCCTTGGAGGTTGTGGGTTACGTCACTATTTCATGGAGCCCTGAACAACTTGGGTAGAGACTCATCTGATTGATATTAGTGATTTCTTGACCGTATAGGTGAGATCCCTATGCTTGAGGGTTGAGGTGGTTTGGCCTTTGGAAGCCCTTATTTTGGTTTAAACCTTATGATCTCACATTCATGCTTGGAATATGGCATATGGGTGATTGGATAAAAGAGACATTTGGTTTAGCCCAATTTATGGTCAGGAGGTACATGGAAGTCCCTAACTTAGTTTTCCTTTTCATATGTTAATATGAGATATTTTCCTATTGTGATCTATGAGCACTTGTATTTATTATTATGGTGTTCTTATGGTTGATTCATCATAGTTTCTATTATGGTTATATGTGGGTTATATGCATGTTTTTATGATGTGCTCTAGCTATGGTTCTCGTTCATGATTTGATATGTTACTGGATGGTTGATGATGCATGGAATAGCAAGTGTTATTGCAACTAGCTTGAGAGGGCATTGGGCCTTCTTGGCGATTCTTAGATGAGTTCAAAAATTTATGATCAGATATGCAATCACAACTTGTAGATTATATGTTTTTCACATGTTTGACGAAATATCTATCTTACATTAGGCGTGTATTGGTCAAGATTTGGCTCAAGTTTAGTTTTTTTATCATTTTTATCATTATTGTCATGATTTTGGAAAGTTATAGGAAGTTCTGGGTAGTGGTTAGGAGGGTTGCTTGAAAAAGTGGCATAGATGTCGTGACCACATGCACTGAACAGAGGAATTTGGGTCATAACTGCTGGTAGCCAGGCCTATGTGTGCGGCTATAGCCTCCCAATTGCATGCATGTAGTGTTATGAGTACGATGTTGAAGGCTTGAAAATCTCTGCCTACAACATTATAAGGGGGACCACCCATTCGAGAACTTAGAGCAGCTCCTTTTCCGTTGAAATGGTGGTTCTGACTGGTTAAAATAGGTCTAGTTACCTCCTCTCTATCTCCATTGGCTTAAAGTATGACTTTCACCTACCAATAAAGAAGAGACATTAGATCAACCCTCTTGCTGATTAGGCAAGAAAGTGATCCTTAAGCTGATTCGGGCCTTAGCCGAGCCACAACTAAAGTTTGCCTCTTTGATAAGAGGAATTCTAGGAATGTATTAATTAATCTAAATATAAACCAACACTAGAATACAAGAAAAATGATAGAAACCTAAATCTATCTCGATTAGGAAGATGTAGATCTGACCTAACCAAGAGAAAGATAATTAATTGAATTAAGATTTAAATATGTCTGGATTATAGTGAATATCAAGTTAACGAAGTAGTTCAATTGGTTGATATTATGATTACCAAACATATCCTGTTTAGAGATCATTTAACCAAAATTATTAATCAACAACTTTTAGGAATTAGTTCACAAAAATGATGGTGATTAATAATCCAACAACTCGAATGATTAAACAATAATACAAGGAAATAATTCACATAATATTATTGTTTTTTAAGACAAAATTAAAAGGCTGATCTCTGAGTAAGTAGTTACTTATAAATCAGAGTTCAACACATAAGAGAAGAGATAAATAACAAATAATTGCAATAAATCACTCACATAGACAATAGTGCACAAATATGACTAAAAATCACAAGTGTCTATTTAATTATAAAATGAAACTAGTATTAAAAAACTAGTATCTAGAATACCAATTTATTAAGTCCAATTCCCTTGCTCTGATCTCCAACAGTCCTCTACAACTCATAAACTCTTCCAATGAAACAAGACATGCAATAGTAAAATATCTTCTCAGCGTACACAGTTCAGATATGTAAGAGATAATCTCTTTATTCCTTAGATCTGAGATTAAAATATCCTCTCCTCTACAACCCTAAATCCCTATTACATTAGTGATTTTAGAATCCTGAATTGTAGAGTAGAGAAGGAATTTTTCCATGATTTGAATCCTTATTATAGAGCCCAGAGATGGAATTTATACATGCTAGGAATACTAATAGCCTCCCTTGATTTTCTCAATAAATGGAGCAAATAAGGTAAAATAAAGTTGCATTATTCCTTTAGATCAAATTCTCATTGAATATGAATGCCTAATACTTGAGGAGATTCCCAATTTAGCTCATGCTCGGATAAGACCACATTCAATTGCTTCAACAACAATAGCAATTTCTTGCCCATTTTAGATCTACTTTACCACCTAGAGGATTTCTTTTAGAGATCAATTTCTAGATCTGTTAGTATATTTCATCCTGGAATCTTCTATACCAATACAGGGCCAAAATGAGTCAAAGTTGGGGATAAAAACATGCCAAAGTATATGCAAACTATAAAATTAAAAATATGAGCTGTGATATCGAATTAAAAGAAATTAAATGGATTTTTATTTATTTATTTAAACATTACAACCGTACCAAATAGTGACACATGACAACATTTGAGTGGAATCAGAGGTAAGTCCATCAGAACTTTTTATAATGTGCTCAAACAAAAAACATCGATATTGGGAGCCTTCGATATGGAGTAGATGTGATTTCACATTTAATTTCTTTTAAAAACTATATCGGGTCCAAATATCAGAGGTGAATAGATTATTGCGAATTTTACAAATGTTACCATTTACAAGTTTTGATATACAGGCAGATGTGATATTCCGATTAGATAATTGTTAGTACACATATCAGTTTTGAATATTGGAGCCTGAAAGATATCAGAAGTTGGAGGGGGAGGTGCATTGGAATATCGGTGATGGAGAGATTATCGGAGATCAGAGCAGGAGGTTATATCACTCTCATAGATCAGAGGGAGTGTTGTATCAGAGATCGGAGGGATATGTTGTATCGACATATCAGCGGGATTGACATATCAAAATACCGACGATTGGATTTTTTTAAATTTGTCTCGAAAGGAAATCTCCAATATGCATTACCTTTGATATGCGGGAGCGTAAACAATGATGCGGAATGTGGGTCCTCCGGCAACCGCTTTATTATGTAGTTATATGGCCACTTAATATAGTTCATTTGATTATTGAAAAGAGCCACTTAATATAGCTAATTTGATTATTGAAAAGAGCCACTTTATGGATTGGACTTTGAATATCGGGGATTTCAAATGAATTCCTCTGATATCACAGGTCTGATATTAGATTTGATACATGCATTATTTTCAATAGGTCTTTCTATTCTTTTATCAATAAGCCAATTCATAATATAAAAGCCACTTTGTAATATAAGACTTGGTCTTGGTCTCGGGGCTATGAAATACATGATATGAAATGAAAAATAATATTTGAAAATATAAACATTTCCAAAAAGATAATTATTTAAAAAGAGACAAATTTATAGAATAAAATGTAAAATTCATTATATAAGGCCAAATCAATAAAAAAACCATCCAATCTTCAATTAGGCGCTATTTGCAAATAAAATGTCCAAATGAGATGAAAAGAATTATGATAGGGAGATAGGAACATATTTAACTCATTGAAGCCATCCAAATACTCAAAATCAAATAGTAATATAACCAATCATTCAATTAAAGGGTCCCCATAATGAGAATTAAGTGAATAATGGGGGGGTTGTGTTTTTTAACCCAACAATGTCGACACACTAGGAAGGAACAATGATCTCTAGTTAAAGATAATGAAATTTAATTTACCTAAAGATTAAAAATAATGGAGTTCACCAAACCATCTAACAATAAAACATTTACATGGGTCCCACATAAATATATTAATCAATATGAGTTCGAAAAGATAAGTACTCAAAAGAATACTTGAGTAAAAATCATGGATCCAAAATTTGGGAAAAAAATTGTTTTAAAATTACCTCTTATGAGTAATAGAAGAAGGTAGAGATAGGAGTTTTTTGATAAAGAATATATAAATTGTTATGAATGGTCTCTGATATCGCTTCCCTGCTAGTGAGCCTAAACAGTACCCCAACGAAGTTGTCTTATATGTCATACAAGCCTGGCCCCACTGCCAACGAGCATTCGTAGCCCCGACAGGTTTACCTGTATTTCCCATGCCTCCTCTTTTCAATCACCCTTTTAATAAGTGCATTTGCAATATTTAGTTTATGATGTATCCGAGTGAAAGAGGTGGGATGGTAATAGAGACTTATGTTAATGTATACAATACTTTCATAATGTTGACTCCAAATTCTTTTCCCATGACTATCAATCAGAGGATTTATAAAGTGGAGGGGTGGGAGAGATCCATTGAGTTAAACTCAGGTCAGTTCTTTCCTTGAAAAGGTAAATCCTATAACTTAAAAGGATGTGTGTTCTTACATGAAAAATACTTAAAGCAAGAGGGCTTTATGGTTCCATAAGGATATACCTTTAATAATAAATGAAATTCACTAAGATAGAGAGAGTAAATATTTCCCATGTATGCCTACCATTGTTGGGTGAGGAAAAGGCCTTCCACATGAATCATGGCGGAGTCACCAAAATCAAACCATATGCAATGGAAAAAGTAAAAATAAATCTAGATTGAAATGAAAGAAGAAAACAAAAAATTCAATCATGTCAAAAACGAAGAAAGACGAAGTTGAAAGACAAGCCTAAATTAAATTAAAAAAACCAACCCAACAAGACTAACTATACAAAAGTCTCAACACAAGAGTAAAAAAAGATAAGCATGTGAACGTTCATTCTATGTTGAGATCTTAATAAATTTTATGTTGCAAAGTTATAAGAAATGAGGCTCTCAAAATGTAAAGGGTGAATAACAGTGTTGAAAGATAATAAACTAATGAGAAGTCTTTTTCTGCTACAAATTTTCTTGTTCCAAAGCAAAATCCTGCATAAAAGCATCTTAACCATTTTCTAATAAAATCAATTCTTTAATAAAGTAGATTAAAGGTTTTGAAATTCCCGAGTTTAGCTGATTCAAAGAGGATCATTAGTGCTTCTCCCAAAAACCTCAAGTCTCCAAAATCAAGCCAATGAAGACCTAAAAAAATAAACAAAACACAAATAAGAAATAAACTTATGAAAAAGAGAAAATCAAACAACATATGAAGATGAACTTGTTAATGCATACCTGGAAGAATTTTGACTGTAAGTTTACCTCATGAATCTTCAAGCTCTCCCATGGATTTCTCAATTTTTTTATATGTTCAAAATCATCTACTTATTTAGTCTAAAATCACAAGTAATGAACTTTCAAATTGCATCCACTTTACATTGAAGGACAAGAGTGGTGATAATGAGCTTCTTAGAAATACCCGTGAATCAAATATTTCCAAGCTATAGTGATTCCTTAAAATTTCCTCATGTATGATTAAAAACATTTTTTTATCAATGTGACAAAGTTTTGCAAAAACAAGACAATCAAGCGATTCACAAGTGTTTATGATGACTATATAAGAACTTTGATATGCTCTATGCCACTTTTCCAGAAAATGAAAGGGGAAGCCAAAAACTCGGATTCATTACTTTCTTATTAAAAATCTACAATAATAAAATAAATGAAAACAAAAGAAGAATCTAATAGAAATTAATCTATCCCTAATTGCTGACTGAATGGAATGAAATATGACTAGGTATAGTCATACTTCCAATGTAACCATTCTCTCATTCTAAATTTTGCATGTATGTACAGGTCAAACATTAGTAACGAGAATATAGTTAAATGAATAAAAATAATTTTGAATATAGTATGTACACTAATTGTTAATATATTTATAAGAAGCAGCTTATTTATAATCACCTTCTCTTGAAATGTTATTTCCAGCTGAATATCAATTGGATCATAGAAATATGGATGGATTTCAATTAATGATTGGGAGAGGTTCAAAATAGAGGATAACAAGCCAAATTGTGGAAGTGAATTTTTAGATACAATGGCCTGCAAAAATTTGTCAGTTTTATGTACATATGTTCATTGTGAAGGAAAGATTTCCAAATGTCTTTCAAATGGGTCAATGGAGTATGGATGGAAGTTTGTTAGATTCAAAGGAAGATCATTAATTAAATTAGAATGTTGGTCATATTATGAAAGCACACTCTCTTGTTGGCACTACTTTTGAGAAGAAAGAAGAAATTGATAAGAGATGACCATAAATTAGAATTTGAAGAGTAATACCTCCTGATGTTCATGACTATGTTCTGAAATTTTATTTTCCCATTCGGGCAATGCATTAATTGAGTGTTCAATACTAAATCGTTCAATATGCCAGCATAATATATCTACAATTTGAAGAGTTAAAATAGAAAGTAAATTTGACATCAAACAAAATAAGTGAATGAACAACAATAAAATCAAATTAGTATCTACTGTAGTAATACAATTATTACAACAAAATTGGGATTCCCTTGAAGTAATTTTCTCTTCATAAGGATTGACTTGAATAATGCAATTAGAATGGTTTCCAACACCAACTTGTGAATTAAAGAGAGGGTAAGGACTATGAATATGAGTGAGAATTCGATCATCATAAAAATCATATATTGGAATGGGTTCTTGAATGCTGAAATCATGCGTATGATTAATTGTTTGAAAATGAGAGCTACTTGAAACAATCTCTGAGTTAGAGCATTCTTCATTTTCACATGTGATTTTAATTTGACCATGAGGGTTTAATAAAAGAGAAGATGAATCATCATCCTCAATATTAGAGTAATCATCATAATTGAATTCATAACATTCATTAAAATTCTCTTCACTCCCATCCAATGTATGAAAACAAGAAGGAATATGGAGTGCATGTTCATTAATGCCAAAAGAATTATCAATGAATTATTCTCTATCTTGATGAAAACTAATTGGAAATTCATTTATATTAGCCTCCATGTTTTCTGAAACAACATTAAAGTAAAGAGGGGATAGCTTGCTATCAAAAAAATATTAGGATAGAGATGAAAATGAGAATTAGAAGAAATGAATTTAAAAATATCTCTATTTGTGAATTCTTGTGCAATTTCTTAATTGCAAATTTCAGATTCTAGATCATTTACTTAGCTAATTGTTCTTTCTTGAAGAATGATCTCTAGCTGTTGTGAATTTTGTATTTGATCATCATGATCAAATTCAGAAATTTGTACAACAGATCCCATATTATTTGAAATTTTACTTTTTGCTTGTACTTGCTAATTTATAATCTGTTTTTTTGAATTTAATTCATAGTAATTTTTTAGATTTCGTGGCGAATGGTCCTTCAAGTTTATTTGTGATTTATTCTTGTAGCTGTTTATCAAATTCTTGCAATATTTGTGATAATTGTTCATCAACATGATTATTATTAACACTATAAGAGGTGTGTACTATATTTAGGAATTTATCATACATGGCTGAGGCCATTTCATCATGATTAATATGCACCTCTATACCAGATTTTTTGATAATATTACTAGAAGTTGAAGGAGAGTCATAAAAGCTTGCAATTATTACATTTAGATTTGAAATGGGAGGAAGAGAAAAAATATACTCAAACCAATTGATTAGCTCAATTTCTGAAGGTTTATCTTCAACTTTGAATCTCAAGCAAATAATTGAAATCTAATAGTAAAATCTAAGAGAGATTCATTTTTAAATCTTCGTAAGTTTAAATTCATCACATACCTATTCATAATCATAGTTGTCAAATTTATAAAGGAACATTGTGATAAGTTGATCCCACCTGTTAATAGAGGCAATTGGAAGAGATTGACACCGGTTTCTGGCTTTTCTTCGAAATGTAAGAGTAAAAATCCTGCATAGAATACCTTCGTCAATATCATGAAAAGTATAATTTGAATTTTTTTTAATGAATTGTAAAGTATGATTAAATGTAGAAGTATTCCTCTTACCGTTAAAATTAACCTTTGACAAGTGTCTTGTTATTTCTAGTGGAGTATTGATAGATGCACTTCCAAAGATACAAATCCAAATGGGAAGTTTAAGAGGAGCCATTATGATTAAAATAAAAACTTTAAAATTCAAAAACTCCAAAAGAAAGCAATTCTTCAGGTCCCCCTTCTAGCGCCAAAAATGTTGAAGGCTCGAAAATATCTGCCTATGACATTATAAGGGAGACCACCCAGTCAGGAACATAGAGCAAATCCGTTTCCATGGAAATGGTGGTTTCGACTGGTTAAAATAGGTCCAGTTACCTTCTCTCTATCTCCACTGGATTAAAGTATGAGTTTCACCTATCAATAGAGAACATACATCAGATTAGCCCTATTGCTGATCAAGTAAGAAAGTGATCCTTAAGCTGATATGGGGCTCAAATAAGCCACAACTAAAGTTTTCCTCTTCGTTAAGAGGACTTCTAGGAATGTATTAACTAATCTAAATATAAACTAATAGTAGAATATAAGCAAAAGGATAGAAAACCTAAAGTTATCTCGATTAGGAAGATGTAGATATAATTCCAACCGAGAGCAAGATAACTAACTGAATTGAGATTTAAATATGTCTAGTTTATAGTGAATATCAAGTTAACGAAGTAGTTCAATTGGTTGATATTATGATTACCAAACATATAATGTTCAAACATCCTTTAACCAGAATTATTAATCAACAACATTTATGAAGCAGTTCACAAAAACTGATGATGATTAGTAATCCAACAACTCGAACGATTAAAAAATAATACAAGGAAATATTTCACATAATATTATTGTTTGCTAAGACATAATTAAAATGCTAATCTTTGAGTAAGTAGTTACTCATAAATCAGAGTTCAACACCTAAGATCAGAGATAAACAATAGATAATTGCAAGAAATCACTCGCTTAGACTATAACGCACAAATATAACTGAAAATCACAAGTATTTTCTATTATAAAATGAAACTACGATTAAAACAATAGTATCTTGAATATTAATTTATTAAGTCCAATTCCCTTGCTCTGATCTCCAACAATCCTCTACAACTCATAAACACTTCCAATGAAACCGAAGTTGCAATAGTGCAAGCTCTTCTCATCATACACAATTCATATATGTAAAAGATAAATCTCTCTATTCCTCAAATCTGAGATTAAAATCTCCTCTCCTCTATGGCCCTAAATCCCTATTACAATAGTTCTTTTAGAATCTTGAATTGCAGAGTAGAAAAGGCCTTTTTCCATGATTCGAATCCTTATTACAGAGGCCATAAATGGTATTTATACATGATGGGAATACTAACAGTCTCCCTTGATTTTATCAACATATGGAGAAAATAAAGGTAAAATAAATTTAAATTGTTCCTTTAGCCCAAATTATGGCTGAATATGAATAGCTACTGCTTGAGGAGATGCCAAATTTAGCTAATGCTCAAATAAGACCACATTTAATTGCTTCAACAAAGATAGAAATTTCCTGCCCATTTCAGATCCGCTTTGCCACTTGGAGGATTTCGGTTAGAGATCAGTTGCTAGATCTATTAATATATTTCATCCTGGAATATTCTCTACCAATACAAGGTCAAACTTAGTCGAAATTAGGGAGAAAAACAAGACAAAGTTTAAGCAAACTACAAAATAAAAAATATGAGCCGTGAGACCAAATTAAAACAAATTAAATGGATTTTTATTTTATTTTATTTAAACATTACAATGGTATCAAATAGTGACATGTGGAAGCATTTGAGTGGAATCAGAGGTAAATCCATCAAAAGTTTTTATAATGTGTGGAAACAAAAAACACTGATATTAGGAGGCTCCGCTATGGAGCGGATGCAATTTCACAATTAATTGTTTTTTTAAAAACTATATCGGGTCCAAATATCAGAGGTGAATAGATTATCGGGGGTTTTATGAATGTTACCATTTAAAAGTTATGATGTACAGGCATATGCAATATTCCGAATAAACCATCATTAATATGCATATTGGGTCTGAATATCAGAGCCAAGAAGATATCGAAAGTCGGAAGGGGAGGCGCATTGGAATATTAGTGTTGGAGTGTTATGAAACCAACTCACAAAAAGATTGAAAAGATAGATCAACAACTTCAAAATTAGCCTCTTCAAAGGGGAAACCTCCTTTACATTATACAAATGAATAATTCTTGGATGATACAAATTAGAAGGCCTCCCTTCTATTTATAGGAGTCTAAGGGGTCCCAATACAATCAAAGCCTACATAACAATACTATTGTATGGGCACAACAATAACAATACTGGGTTTCTATGGGGCATAATAATTATAACATGGGGACTATATAGGCACAATAATACAATAAGGGGGTTGCACTAATAACAATAAGGGGTTACACTAGTAGTATAGGGACCTAACATGCCCCTCTACTTAAAAAAGTGTTGTCCTCAATGCTTGAGTAGTTCTGGATGCTTCTGTATAAAATTCTCATCCTCCCATGTGGAATCTTCAACAGGTAAGTTTTTCCACTTGGTGAGATACTCTGAAATTGATCGATTTTGTAGCTGTCGATTTTTTGTTTTTATGACTGATTCAAGTTCCAATATGATTTTTCCTTCCTCATCAAGTTCTGGAAATATTGTTTGAACTGGGATCTTCTCACCTATAACCTTCTTTAATCATGAAACATGGAAAACTGGGTGCACTCGGGAAGATGTAGGAAGCTCCAATTTGTATGCCATAGTACCAATATTTTGTAATAACTTGTATGGACCATAATAATTTGGTGATAATTTATTATCCTTCTTAGCTTGCTTGAGGGACATTTGTTTGTATGGTTGTAGTCGTAGAAATACCTAGCCACCTACATCAAAACTTCCTTCATTGAAATGTTGATCTGCTTGTTGTTTCATTCTATTAGGTGCCAAAGTGAGGTTATCCTTTAAGAGTTTGAGAACTTGTTTTTTATGCTCGATGTGATCTTCCACTGCTTGAACCTTGGAATTTTCTTTAAAAAATGATGTGATGGACGGTGGATGATATCCATAAAGTTCCATAAATGGGGTCAGTTTTGCTACAGTATGGAAGGAAGTGTTATACCACCATTCAGCGAGAGGCAACTACTTGACCCATTGTGTTTGTTTATCAGATACAAAGCAACGAAGATATCCTTCCAAACATTTATTCACTATCTCATTTCTCCGTCAGATTGAGGATAATAAGATGAACAATGAGCTAACTTAGTACCCAAATATTCCACCTCTTGTAGTCCAAAGAAACATTTGGGGATTTTTGCATATAATTGTTTTTCCTCCAATAGTTTGAGCACCTTGTCAACATGTTGAGCATGATCCTTCCAAGACTTTCTATAGATTAGCATATCATCAAAATATACTAACATAAATTTTCTAAGGAAGGATTTGAAAATGGAATTCATCAAACCTTGAAATGTAGAAGGTGCATTGGTAAGGCCAGAAGGCATGACCAAAAATTCATAATGACCCTCATGATTTCTAAATGCCATTTTTTGAATGTCTTCAATCTTCATTTTGATTTGATGATATCCTGAATGGAGACCCAACTTGATGAAGTAAATTGCTCCATGTTATTCATCCAATGATTCATCAATGATAGGAATGGGAAATTTATCTTTAATAGTAAGCTTGTTGAGCTCCCTATAATCTGGACACATGTGCCATGATCCATCCTTCTTGTGTACCAATACCGTTGGAGCCAAGAAAGAACTTTGACTAGGTTGAATTATACCAACCTATAGAATTTTTGCAACCATACGTTCAATTTCAATCTTTCGGGCATATGGATATCTGTATGGCCCAATATTTGGGGGAACACTTCCTGGAATCAAATGAATATCATAATCATGATCACAAATAGGCGAGAGGACTTTGGGAGTCTCAAATACCTTGGAATGATTGTCCAAAACTTTTTGGAGATCTGGAGAAATAGATGATTTCGATGTGTGAAACTCTAGTGAACATAATTGTGCAATTACGCCCCATTTTTATTTCTTTAGAAGCTTTTTCATGATGTTAAAGCTAATTATGTTTCCTGATTTCCCTATGATACCCCTTAATTCAACTTCCTTTCCTTCCCAAAAAAATTTCAAGAAAAGTTCTTGAAAATAAAACGTTGTCGTACCCAAAGGTTATAGCCATTGGACTCCTAGTACAACATCCGCACCAACCATTGGAATGGAAAGCGTTGGAATATTCAAGACATATTCTACCATGGATAGCTTGATACTATGGAACTTTCGAGAGAAATTTATGGTTCCTCCATTTGCAACCATTACTTAACACTCTGGTGCTGGATATAGGAAGCAATTCAATTCCTTGGCTATCTTACAATGAATAAAATTATGGGTACTATACGAATCAATCAACACTATTAAATGTTTTCTTCTTGATATGCCCTTCTATCTTGAGAGTTTGAGGAGTGGTAATTCTTATCAATGCATTACAACATATGCTCAAATTCATTTCTTCTTTCACTAGGATTGGTTCCTCGTGTATATCCTTTTCTTGCTCCTCTTCCCCATCTATGTAAATTAATTTCTTCTCAGCACACTTATCACCTTTAGTGTAATCACATTTGCAACAAATACCTTTTACTCTTTTTTCTTCCAATTGTTGTGGTGTCAACCTTGTAGGTGGTGAAAGGCTAGGAGAAACAACACTTCCATCTTTATAGTTGTAAGTGGTAGGCTTCCTTGTTGCCATAATTTTGCTTTCCATTTTTCCTACCAACCTGAATGCCTACTCCAATGAATCAGGTTCCCAAAGGTGAACCTCATGTTGGATTTTATCATTTAAAGTCCCTATGAACACATCAATCCTATGCTCCTCTAGAATATATTTTACCCTTATATTCAATTTTTGGAAGTCCTTAATGTGCTCCATCATTGAACCCTTTTGTTTGAGATTTATCAATTGGCTAAAAAAGGTGTTTCTTTTTGTGTCCTCATAATGTTCTATCATTTCTTCCATAAAATTTCCCACGTTACAAATTGTTTACGAGAACAAAGCCATCGATACCACACAAACAGATTTGGTTCCAAATATAAAGTTGCAATACGTACCTTTTATGTGTTTTGCACATTATGGAGATCAAAATATTGCTCTTTATGTAGTATCCGTGTTATAGAATCCTTGCCATCAAAATTCCTCATATTAGTCTTTGGAACATAGTGGGTCTTCAATCCCACGTTCGAGTCTAAGAAACCATGATTAACATTTCTTTTGTTCTCATCATGAGTTTCCTTTACTACCCTTTTTCCATTAGTAAGCATTTCTTGTAGTAAATTTGTCAAATTTGTCTTCAAATCTTCCATGTTGCCTTTAATTTTTTCTTACATACCATCCATATTAACTTCCACGCCTTCTGAATTCCTTCAAACTAATTTTTCAACCAAACTTATGTAAAAATTAAAAAAAAACTACATAACTTTTTTCACTTTGTAGGAGCTCGATATTGAGTCTATTGTATCTATAAAATTTTGGATCTCCAAGGTCTAAAATTGTGTCCTTCCGTAGCCCTCTGAGTCCTCTTCCCAACCCCACAAATCTGATTAAGATTGGATTCTCCAAGGAAGAGTTATGCTAAATATCCCATGATGACCAGATTATAGACTGGTTTAGTAGAGAGAACTTGTCAGAAGTGCCACATGTCACTATTTCGAATTTAAGAACTGCACCCTACACACAGTAAAATACAGGTCATCCTCTTTCTCTAATTGTTTATTAAATTTCAATCTAATTCTTAGAGAGAAAGTTATGACAATTTTCCCCAGGTCACCTGTTTGGGATGTAATTCGGGAGCCTGCAAAATCCCTAAATTTATTCGACCATATCTATGAAAATATAGTGAAAGAAGATATAAAATTTAGGCCCAGGATTCATCAATATTTGGCTCAAATGGGTTTTAATTTCAAAGTATTAACCTATGTAGAACAAGAAGTATAGTGAAAATTCTATGATGACCTATTTGCGATGGAATTCTGGAGTTTGCAAAAACCCCGACTGCCGCAGATCATATCTCCACACATATAGCTAGCCAAGATCTGAAATTTCGACCCAAGGTTTAGAATGATTTCGGCTCAAATGGGTTTTTTTCTCTTATGAAAATTTGCAGAGAAGGATTTATATCGAAAATACCATGATTCCTATTTGGAACTATGAAACTCTAGAATCCAAAGCTCTAGTACCAAATGTTATGAAACCAACTCATAAAAGGATAAAAATGATAGATCAACGACCTAAAAATCAGCCTCTTCAAAGGGGAAACCTCCTTTACATTATACAAATGAATAATTCTTGGATGATACAAATGACAAGGCCTCCTTTCTATATATAAGAGTCTAAGGGGTCCCAATACAATCAAAGCCTACATAACAATAATATTGTAGGGAAACAACAACAAAAATAGTGGGCTTCTATGGGGCATAATAATAACAACGTGGGGACTATATGGGCATAATAATACAATAAGGGAGTTGCATTGATAACAATGGGGGGTTACACTAGTAGTATAGGGATCTAACATGGAGAGATTATCAGAGATCAGAGCGGGAGGTTATATAGCTATCGAAGATCAGAGAGATATGTTGTATCGACATATTGGTGGGATTGGCATATCAGAATATCAGCGATTAGAGTTTTTTAAATGTGTCTCAAAATGAAATCTCCAATATGTACTACCTCCGATATGCGGGAGAAGAAACAATGACGTGGAATGTGGGTCCTATGAAAATGCTTTATTATATAGTTCTGAAAGTTATATGACCATTTAATATAGTTCATCTGATTATTGAAAAGAGCCACTTAATATAGTTAATTTGATTATTGAAAAGAGCCACTTAATATAGTTAATTTGATTATTGAAAAGAGCCACTTTATGGATTGGACTTTGAATATCAGGGATTTCAAATGAATTCCTCCAATATCAAAGCTCCGATATTTTATTTGATATATGTATTCTTTTCAATAGGTCTTTATTTGATTTTACCAATAAGCCTATTCATAATATAAAAGCCACTTTTTCATATAAGACTTGGTCTTGGTCTTGGGGGCTATGAAATGCATGATATAAAATAAAAAATAAAAAATATTTGCAAATATAAACATTTCCAAAAAGAAATTATTTACAAAGAGACAAATTTATAAAATAAAATGTAAAATACATTATATAAGGCCAAAGAAGTTAAAAACACATCCAATCTTCAATTAGGTGCTATTTAAAAAAAAAATGTCCAAATGAGATCAAATGAGTTATGATAGGGAGATAGGAACATATTGAACTCATTGAAGCCATCCAAATGCTCAAAATCAATTAGTAATATAAACAATCATTCAATCAAAGGCCCCCCATAATGAGAATTAAGTGAATAATGGGGGCGTTGTGTCTTTTTACCACAACATGCGGTTGGGGATTTTCTCTTGTGAATAAGAGTTCTAGCTTAGGGATTAATCACTTGTGGTGGTTTGCAAGCTCCTTAGTGTTTTGTAGTCCATGAGGGTTGGATGTACGTTTTTGGTTAGTTTGCTACACTTTCATAGGTAAAACTTGGAGGTCATGTCACATCATAGTGAAAATCAACTCATGTTTAAACTGGATAGCTTGTCAAAGTGGGTAAACGTGGGATGAGGCATTACAAAAACATTTTTATCAGCTAAAAATCAGAAATCTAAAACTTCCTTTCAACAACTCTCCTTATTGGAGATTAATTTGTAAAAATAAATAAGATTTTGGGAGAGAGACGAATCTCATATTTTCCACAAATAGGAAACTCTTAGCACTTCTGTGAGGAGGATTTTTTCTATAGGTTGAGAGGAATACTTAGAACTGACTTCTTGTGGGTTTTCCTTTTAAGATTTAATTTATGTTGCAAAGAGAGATCTTTCACTATTACAACTCTTTTCTCAAGTGGCAGAGCTAAAAGTCTTGGTGGAATTGTTGATGAGATCCATTATAAAACAAAGCGAGAGATCCAGGTTTAATGATTGTATGTGTAAATACTTTCATTTGTTAATAAAGTCATATTCTTTTAATGGCAGATATGTATCAATAATTCCATGTTTTTCACTTTTGTTTAATATGTGAACTCTTGTTTACTAAATCAACTATTCGATCTAATAGTTTTATAGATATGCTATTTATTTTTTATTTTTTCTTGTATTTGAACAAGTTTCTGATTAACTATTTACTCAGAAAATTTCCATCTTAAATCAATTTAATTGTCCTTATAATTGAGTGAACTACTTCCAGATTTTAGTGACACATCTTTAATCATTTTAAATCTCAAAACATGTCATTTATTGCAATAATACTAACTATTAGAAGTATTTTGGAAACTTGAATTCATCATTAAAATCATGTTAAATACTTGTTGTATTTAACCTTTTCACTTGATATCTGGGAGCTAATTCCTTGGAATCATGCTAGAGTAGTTTTCTTTGTTTTTTCTTTCATTAGCAAGTTGGCTTGCTTTTAGATTTATATTTAGACATTAAATTCATTTTTATAAGTATCCTTATGCGGGAGAAACCTCATCGGTGGTGTGGTTGAGCCCTTATGTCAAATTAAGGGTTGATTTATTGCAAGCTAGCTACAAGAGGGTAAGTCTATTGGTTGTTCTTGTTGATAATAATTAGAGACATAATAAGTCAATAGGGAGAGTGAGGGGGTGACTAGGCCCATTAGAACCAGTCATAATTTCCATTCCAAATGGATATGGGCTTAGTTTAGGGCCCTGAGTGGGTGATCTCCCTATTGTTGATTTCATTCATTTTTGGCCATCAACAGAAGGGAAAGAGAAAACATATGACTTTTGTTGTTTAAAGCATAAATGTAAGGTTAACCTAGAAAGTTCTAAAATTATTCCATGGGGATGACCAATTATTAGGCAGGAGGTTGTTCTGATGTAGGTCAGACCCGCATAAACCCAGAATCTCCCTCTAAATAAGCAACCTCACCTCCAAAATACACCCAATCAGCCTGCAAGTGAAGGTTTTTAAACAATGTACCAGGCCACCAACCTATAAATTTTCCGGCTATCTATAAAGCCCATCTTAAACCATCATTTGGTGTCTCTTTGACAACATTTACACTGATTTGTCATTGTTCTCCCTTATATGTAGACACTGGTTTCAATACTCCACCAGGAGGTAGAAAAGCATCTTTTGCTAACATAAAGCCACGACACTTTAGGTTCCAACAACCTGTGTAACCGTAGCTGTCATTTGTCCAATATATAAAAAGTCGTTTCCGAGGATCTCCATCATATTCTGTTGGATGTACTATCCATCCAACCTTGATCGTTTCCAATTGGTTACGCTGATTTACTAGCCAAATTTGACATAGACTGAATATACTGTTATTAGAAGTAACCACATTGGGTTGCCATAAGTTCAGACCTGCGCTTACTGCATTGATGGGCTCAAGTGATTCGTATTGAGCAACGACATACTCATGCCCCGTGTTTTATCTTCGGGCTGTTTGATTCTATTATCAAAACGTTGTTTCTTCCCCAGCAGAATTCTGAGAATCGATTGCAAATGAACTGATACGCTATTCAGTGTCCAGAAAAACCAACTTCTCCACTACACTTTTGACTTGTAACCCAATTCTCATCACACAACGCATTGAACACAATCATTATTAATGGTAATGGCTTATCAAAGGCATCATTCACAAATTCAACTCTACATACAACAAACACCAATTTAACACTTTAGCGAATGCTTAATCGATTTCGATATATATCGATCTTTCCACAACAACAATTTATCATGCTTTCAACTGCATTATGAGATTCTTTTATTACAGAGTTTATCATAAGAATGGATTCGGGATTCAACATCTTCCTACCAATTCGACCAGAATTACACTACAAATCAAATTCTTCATAAATAAACCCAAATAAAATCAAGGTGCCGACAGCCGTCACCATGAAAAGGAAACGATCTAAATCGCTCCAATACGCAACAAAGGAATCACTACGGAGAATAGGAAGGCGATTCCAGCCTTTCAATACATAGTGCAATAAATATTCAACACTTCCATACACAATCAAAATAAGCTATTGGATACATGCATAATATCAGAAAACCATTGCACTAGAAACGCCGAAGAGTTTCGAAAATCAATACTTTGGCACTCGCTCCTCTCTCATGCGAGTTTTGCTGCCTCTTTATTTATAATTAAGGATAGGCCTTCTCGGTCCTTATCCGATACAAAAACATGCTTTACATAACGATTTAAAACGTAAAAGCTTTATTACAGCTTATCTATCTATGATATAGATAGTATGTTTTATTCTCTACTCTTATCCCCTTATTTTCTCAACTAATCCCATACATAGAAATCCTATCCCAAATTTTGCTCCTAAACTATTTCTCTCATATCCTTTTATTTAGAAAAAGAATATTTACATAATCCTCACTTTTCATAATTATCTCTTATTTTATTAAAAATAACAATTTAATTTATAAAATATTAAAATTGTCACACCCCCCTTTTATCACATATTTACAAATGAAAAATGGTCTTGATGCTCTTGCATCATACACCCAACCTTAAAATTAATCATGATCCCCTGATAATGTGTTCGGATCTGTGTATGCCTGGATCCCATATCTTGTGCTATAACTTTCCACTTGCCACTGCTTCTTTCTGATGTTCTTCTCCAGGTTTCCACACTTTATGCTGCATCGCTCCATTGACTAGGCTTTCACAATCTTCTGCTGTCTTTCTTTTGCTGCTTTCCTTTTGTTTTATCGCTGCTAGCCTCTTCCAGGATACTTTCATCATCATCCGCCTCATCAGTTCAATTTCTTTGTCTAATAGATTTTCTCCAGCATCTTCAATAAGATTTGTACTCACAAAAAAATTGTTAGAATAAAAAACATAAGGCTTCAGTGCCCCCATAGATATTGCTGCTGTCAGTGTTGCCTTAGCTGCCACCATAAATGTCGCCCCACATGTTGCTCTAGCTGTCACTATGGATGTTGCGGCCTCCCAAACTTCCTGTCCCTCCACAACATTCCTTTGCTCATCATCTGCAATTTCATCAACATGCTGCAAATTAACTCCAACATAATCTCCATCTTCTCTTTCGACCATCTTCAGTAATTGTCCATTATCATCTTGATTGATTCTGGCAATCCAATCAAGTTTTGCAAATACTGTAGCTTCATCTTGTACTACTGTAGTAGCTCCAAAATTTTGCCCACCAGTCTTTTCTTGGCTATACAAACAAGCCAACTCTTTCTTGTCATCCACAGTAATAAGCTTCTGCATAGGAGACATGATTGTCTCATCTTCTATCTGCAACAGTTCTTCTTCTTCCAAGACAATCTCAAATGGTGGACTGTTTGCTACATCACCTGTAAACACAATCAAATTGTCAGCATCAAAATCACAATCAGTCACCAAGTTTTCTCTCTGCAGCTCCAAGTCTTCTTCAGGACTCAACAAATCTTCACTAGTTTTCTCCTTAGCTTTCCCTCACAACACTTCAGCATGCTGCTTTGAGTTCCTTCCCAACTCGTTTGTCAGCACATCAGTATGCTGATTTGTATTCACCATGAGACTGTCAGCTAGTCTCGCCTTCTTACCATCTATCTCCAAGATGTCTTTCTGCTCTTGTTCACTGTACTGAACTCTTTCTTCTGCAATCTCCATGTCGTACTCTGGATTCTCCAACAAGTATTCCAACAATGCAATTTCTCTATAGCATTGCTGAAGCATATCATCATCACCATTTTCTGCTTCCTCTGTCTTTATTTCCTTCTGAGATCTCGCTATCTCAGCATCGATCTGAACAGTCTTCAGATTCAACTCTTCGTGAACAAACTCTAAAGCTTGCTCATCTCCCTGTACTGTACCTACAAACATACACAACTCATTAGTTTTAAAACCACAAGACTTTTTAGTCTTGACTGCTTCCTCCAACATTTTCCTTTGAACATATCTGTGTGTGGAATCTTCAAATTCCATCTCTGGCTCAAGAACTCTAAGTCCCTTTTTCAACAAGGCAATCACAATTTGCCTCAACCTCCTCTGCAATTGTCGCCAAATCACTCTCTTTCCCTTCAGTGGAAAGATCCATCCTCTATTATGATCTTCTTGCTCTTGCAGCCATTCTTCTAGTACCTGCAATTGTACCTTTATTACTACAATCTCTCTTTCTCGAACTTCTGCAGTCATCTCATCTCCGTGGCATTTCTCTGAACCTCTTCTCTGATCCTCCATGATCATCTTCTCCATGAGTTTCTCACTCACCATGAATTGTACTAGCCTCTGCAACAACAATCTCTCTTGCTGCCACTTACCTCACCAAGCTCTCCTCACTCAGTCTTTTGGTAAGTACTGGTTCACTGCCTCTGGAACCTTTCGAGCACTCTCTCTGCTCTCTCTAGGCTATCTCTTCAACTCACCTTCTTCTTCAGGACACTGCAATTGTCCTCCTTATTCAGCCTTTAGCTGAATGCCAGGTTCACTGCCATCATCTTCTCTGCAACCATAAACTTCAATCATAAATTTCAACTCAAAAAAATCATCTCACCTTTAAGACCTTGCATGATGTTGTCCTCCCTGCAATCCTATTCACTTGAAATTATGTATGTTGCATATCAGATTTAAAATCTGATCTTCCTTTCCATCATTCATCACACATTCAAAGAAACACACTTCAGTTCTCAACTGTATTCGAAAAAAAAAAAAAACTTCTTCAACAAAGCATTCCTGCTCTGATACCACCTGATGCAGGTTAGACCCGCATAAACCTAGAATCTCCCTCTAAATAAGCAACTTCGCCTCTAAAATCCACCCAATCAGCCTGCAAGTGAAGGTTTTTAAATAATGTACCAGGCCACCAACCTATAAATTTGCCGGCTATATATAAAGCCCATCTTAAACCATCATTTGGTGTCTCTTTGACAACATTTACATTGATTTGTCGTTGTTCTCCCTTATATGTAGACACTGGTTTCAATACTCCACCAGGAGGTAGAAAAGCATATTTTGCTAACATAAAGCCACGACACTTTAGGTTCCAACAGCCTGTGTAACCGTAGCTGTCATTTGTCCAATATATAAAAAGTCATGTCCGAGGATCTCCATCATATTCTGTTGGATGTGCTATCCATCCAACCTCGATCGTTTCCAATTGGTTACGCTGATTTACTAGCCAAATTTGACATAGACTGAATAAACTGTTATTGGAAGTGACCACATTGGGTTGCCATAAGTTTAGACCTACGCTTATTGCATTGATGGGCTCAAGTGATTCGTATCGAGCAATGGCATACTCATGCCCCATGTTTTATCTTCTGGCTGTTTGATTGTATTATCAAAACGCTGTTTCTTCCCTAGCAGAATTCTGAGAATCGATTGCAAATGAACCGATACGCTATTCAGCATCCAGAAAAACCAACTTCTGCACTGCTCTTTTTACCTGTAACCCAATTCTCATCATGCAACGCATTGAACACAATCATTATTAATGGTAATGGCTTATCGCATCATTCACAAATTCAACTCTACATACAACAAACACCAATTTAACACTTCAACAAATGCTTAATCAATTTCGATATATATCGATCTTTCCACAACAACAATTTATCATGCTTTCAACTGCATTCCGAGATTCTTCTATTATAGAGTTTATCATAAGAATGGATTCGGGATTCAACATCTTCATGCCAATTCGAACAGAATTACACTACAAATCAAATTCTTCATAAATAAACCGAAATGAAATCAAGGTGCAGGCAGCCGTCACCATGAAAAGGAAACGATCTAAATCGCTCCAATACACAGCAAAGGCATTACTACGGAGAATAGGAAGGTGATTCCAGCCTTTCAATACACAGTGCAATAAATATTCAACGCTTCCATACACAATCAAAATAAGCTATTGGATACATGCATAATATCAGAAAACCATTGCACTAGAAACGCCGGAGAATTTCAAAAATGCTCTCAACAAGGAAAATAAAGGATGTTTCCACTTGGTCGAGAGTGAGGAGAACCCAATAATATAAAACATATAAAAAAATATAAAATAAAATAATCAAAAGAGAAATAATACTCCAAGATGATTGTGGTGTTTAAAGATACCATTATAACACCTAAGCACAACAAATTATGTTGACAACATCACATTGCACGATAATGCAACAATAATTCATGATATTCACAATGTTACTTTTCATTGTTTATATTCAAATCATATGGTCCTTTATTTATAATGTTTGAATCTAACTAGATTCCTTGAATTGTGGAAGATTTGGTTCATAAGCCAACGTTGACAATTCCAACCATTTTCATGAAATCTGCATTGTTTCATTGACTAGTTGACTATTCTATTCAGTTCATTTCTTGTCATTTAGTCAAATTCTTAAGTCAATCTAATCATCCAGTCAATTCCTCTAACCACTAATTGTGTTTTCTCACTAGTTCACCACTCAACCTACTATTTTCTAGTTGATTACTTGACGAACCCATCGACTACTTAAGTGACTGCTCTGCTAGTCATCTGCTCAACTAATTATCAATGGTTAGTTGTTCCTTAAACTCACTATGTGTTGTTAATTTATTATTCAATATCTTTTCTCTAGAATATTTAAAGGTGTGATGAGCCAACATAACCTTCGGTTCCAACACCCCCTATCAACATGAAATTTGCAAGGTTCAGGAGGTGAAATTACATTTGTAGGACAACCCTTGCACCATAATGGTAGCTTATTAAAGCCGAAGCATAGTGTGGATATTAAAAAAATTGGATTCGACAAATTCTTTCATAAAGATATTAGCAAGATAATCATTGGTTATGCAATAGACAAAAGTGAAAATCTTCTCTTGAACTAGTTGTTATAAGTAGTGAGCATGAAGTTTGGCATGCTTCATCATCAGAGGAAATATTTTTTAGATTAACCACATATTCTTTTTGGCGTCAACGTTTCGAACCCCCAATTGTGGTTCATAATCAAGACATGGATAGAGGACAAGATCTAACACAAACCAAATAGTGTTGAGATGTTCCAAATAATTCTAAGGAAAGAAAAAATAATACATTGGAAAGTCAAATACAATAAAGGGGTATTCAAAAAATTCCTATGTATAATAGGACTATCAAAAAATTGAATCAAACTCTGATTGTCACAATAAGTAGTAGTTAAGGAATAAATAGGAAAACCAATCTCTCCCAAGAGATGAGAAATCCAAACTACCTTCATCCTTTCATTAACACCTCCACAATATTCTTCTTCTTTAGTTGATAAAGAGACTACATGTTGTTTCTTGCATGGCCAAATCATGGGTCTAGTACTAAAGTTAAACAAAGCCAAAAGTGGATTTATTTTCATCATTGTCACCCACCCAGTTGAAGTCAGTGAAGTGGAATAACAACTTTGAACTTCAACACAATTTGATACCAAAATTAGAGGTACTTCTAATGTAACAACCAATTTTCTTTCCATATTTTTAGTGGATTTCTTATGGGTCTTGCATAAAATAGGAAACCACACTAAAAACAAAGGAAATAGCAGGACAATTATGAGTTAAAAGACTAAGGCTATTAACCAATTATCTATAATGAGTAGCATGAAATTTTAGAGAGGGACACTCTTTATTCAAATTGATACTGAATAAAATCTTGTAGCACATGGTTGGCATCATCCATCTTAAATACTTTCAAAAAGTCCAATAATTATTTAGCTGGAGAGATAAAAATATCATCATGAAAAGTAAGACTTGAAGACCAAGAAAGAAATGTAAAAAGCCAAGATTAGTCATCTCAAAGGTGTTAGCAAGTCGAGTCTTAGATATAATAATTGCACGTTTATTGGTTTTATTTATGATTAAATCATCGACATATACATAAAAAATAAAAGTATTACTGTTAATGTGTAATACACAAATACTATGATTAGATTCACAACATTTCAATGCAAGATTGAGAAAGAATTAATAAAACTTATCATACCAAGCTTAGGGGGCCTGCTTAAAACCATACAATGAATTCTACAATCCATAAACAAGACTGAAGTCTATCACAAAACCAAGAGTTTTCTCCATATAAATTTCTTAAAATGTGTCACCACGAAGGAAGGCACTCTTAACATCCATTTGATGATTTTTCCATCCTAAATGAGAAGCAAGGGAAAGGATTAGTCGAACAAAATTAATTATTGCAACAAGAGAAAAGGTTTTGGCATAGTCAATACCTTCTTGCTCTGAGAAGTTGATCTGGATCGTTGGAGGAATGAAACTTAAATATTGACACAATAATAATTTAAAACTTCACAACTAGTCACCCATCCCAATACTACTCTGGCCTAGGCATGCTTAGCTGTAGAGTTCCCATGAGATGTAATGCATTAATTTCATTTTGATCCAAGGTGTTTAACAAAATAAACTTCACGAATGGTAAAGTAATAAGTCACAATGCTTACAAAATAAACTTCATGAATGAAAAAGGAATATGTCACAATGCTTAAGATAAATATTGCAGAACAATAGTCTAATAAGAACCCAGAATATGGTTTTCGACAATAGGCCTGTGTGCTGGCCACACATCGTGGCATGTATTGTATCAGTGTATAATGAGATGCCCGAACCTCAGCAATCTAGATTCTGAAGGCCTGATGCCCCTCTTCTCATTGATAAAAACACACCTTGGGCGTATTTCGATGGTGCAACAAATCAGCAGGGATGTGGTGGAGGTTTTATCCTTTACTTAAGAAAACAACATTACTATAAAGTAATGATGGATCTAGGAGCTGGAACAAATAATTTCGCAGAAATCATCACCCTTCGACACCTTCTGCACTTCTCTTTCGGACATAATTGCATGAGCATAAACATTTTTGGAGACTCAAAGATCATTATTTATTGGTTCATTAATATTACTGCTTGTCACATACACACACTCAGTAATATTTTGGATGAAGTAAACATTTTCAAGGCTCAATTTAACAACATCACTTGCAATCATATCTACAGGGAACATAACAGTAGTGCTGACGGGCTATCTAAGGAGGCCACAACACTTCCCAGATGAGAGTGGATGATCCAAGAACAGTGGGGGAAAAATGAATACCGCTACTACCATCACCCATACATAGATCAGCACTACCACAGGGTAGAGAGCCCTTGATCACTGGTTATTTTGTCTATTATTGAGAAATGTAATTTTTTGACAACTCCGTATATATTTTTACAGGACATATTTATGTGGTTCTGCGTGGCATATGTATAGACTTATTAACAGACTCCTATTATTAGCTTTGAAAGAACACCCTGTGTGGTGAATCTGAAAAGTACATAGTTTTTTGGTGAACTTCAAAATTTTGACTCAAGCCCTCAGAGGCTAGAAAGATATAGCATATGCAATCGCATCTACAATATGTAATTTTTCTAAGTTAATCAAAGATTACTATTTTTCCAATGGAAAAAAAAGAACCCAAAATATGGCATGATGTGTAAAAGAGATATTTTATAAAAACATTATAATAAGAACTCAATGCGTAAGAGAAATATTGCAAAACATTAACAAAAGAGGAAATCAAATATTTATTGAAATGAGTAATATACCATGAGACTACATTATGAGAAAAAGGATGGCTTCCTCGCATATGAAGTTCTATATTATACGTTTTACGTGTATCTTTCACTTTTACATTTAAAATATCATGGGTAAATACCATGGTTTACAAAATACATGGGTGAGCACCATGGGAAAATATAATAAATTACAAAACCATGGGTAAATATAATAAATTATGATACCATGGGTAAATGCCATGGTTTACAAAATCCATGGGTGACACTTTTACATTTAAAATATCATGGGTAAATACCATGGTTTACAAAATACATGGGTGAGCACCATGGGAAAATATAATAAATTACAAAACCATGGGTAAATATAATAAATTATGATACCATGGGTAAATGCCATGGTTTACAAAATCCATGGGTGAATACCATGGGTAATTATCATAATTGTGATAGTAAAATTGAAATCATCAAGTGATTAGAATCTCACTTTAATATTATAATTTATTTTTATCATGCATTATCCCCAGTTTTAACAACTATTTATAGAAAAATAATCGGCGTAAATCACATATAGAAAGACCTTTGTCCTTTGCCATGGGTTCCCCCCTTCCCCTATTGTTGCGAATCTTTTTATGGAAGATTTCGAAGCCAAAGCTTTAGCCTCGGCTCGTCTCCTTCCCAAGCTTTGGAAAAGGTATGTAGATGACACTAATGTCATCTGGTCCCATGGCCAAGAGGAGCTAGATCACTTCTTCAATCACCTCAACAGTCAGTCCTCTGCCATTAAGTTCACCATGGAAAAAGAGGTCAATGGTTGCCTCCCTTTCCTGGATATTCTTATATCTAAGAATAAGGACGGCTATCTCTCCCACTCTATGTTCCGGAAGAAAACGCATACTGAGTAGTACCTTCATGTCAATTCCCATCATTTCCTTGCTCAGAAGATGGGTGTTCTTAACACCCTCGCTACTCGTGCCCTTAGGATTTCTGATAATGAGAGCTTTGAGAAGGAGAGATCCCATCTCCTTGATGTCTTTGTGGAGAATGGATATAGTAGGTGCCCAGGTCAGAAGGCTTTCCTTAAAGCCTCTAAGAATGCGGTAATTAAGAAAGAACCAAAGGAGTGCCGACTAGGTGTCCATCTTCCCTATGTCCAAGGAACCACGGACAAGATTACTCGGATCCTTAAGAGGTATGATATTCCCTCAAAATTTAGGCCCCTCAACACCATTCATAATTCCCTCCGATCGGTGAAAGATCCTGTTAACCCTAAGGACATGAAGGGTGTCTACTTGATCCCTTGTTCTTGTGGGACCCCCTATATCGGGGAAACAGGGCACTCCATCCATCAGAGGATCGGCAAACATGCAGCTGACCTAAGACATGGGAGAATCAAGTCTTCAGTGTTAACAGAACATGTGGAAAAGACCAAGCATCACGTGTGTATAGAGGATGCCAAGGTTGTTGCAAACGTTTCTCAGTTCCATCATTGTAAATTCAGGGAAGCTATTGAGATCGAAAGAAGGCCTAACAATCTCAATAGAGATGATGGTTGGAAGATCAGTAGATGTTGGATCCCTTCCCTTTCATCATAGTCTTTCTTTTCTTCCCCCTCCCCCCCCTTTCATATTTTTCACTTTCGTTGTTCCCCCTGGAGCCTTCCTTTCTCCTAGGGTTTATCGTTCTTGCTCTGGACTTTTTCTGGTCCTTCTCCTTCTTTTTATTTTGGGCCACTCTTTCTTTTTATTTTTTCCTGATAGATAGTAGTATTTATAATCGTTATATAATATTATATATATATATATATTATTAATATAATATATAATTATATATTATATATTTATATTTATCTATTTAATTTTTCTCATTCCAGATATATAATTATGCTTTAACTAACTATCATCTTAAAATTCCTTATATAAATTTATATATTATATAAAAAAGTTAAGTCTTCAATTTAAGCTAACTCCCATTTAAATTACAATTTTTAAAATATTAAATAACCTTTTTCAACTAACTAATAAGTAAACACCATTCTGAAAAATTATTTCATATATATATATATATATATATATAATAATAGTATACTATTATAATTATTTTAAGGTATGGTCACCGATGATAACTAACTTCCTTTAAATTATCAAATTGACTTTTTGACTCTGGTCCCTAAGTCAAAATTAGCCGTTGGTCAAGATAGTCATTGGAGGCTCTGCTCAGACTATTTAACATGAAAAGCTGGATATGTTTCTTCAACTTTTCTTGACGATGAACCATATGTTTCTTCAACTTGTCCTCACGATGAACCATACTGGTTGGTTCGTGGACAAAGGTCTTTCTATATGTGATTTATGCTGAAGTTATACTTATAACTATTATGGATCACAAAAGCCTCAATTCAATAAGAAAAATAATTATTAGCTACGGTAACTATTTTCCCCCTTGATCAATCCGCCCCCCTTAAAAAGCAATGGTCCCCCATTGCGTAATTTCCCTTTGGGGAAGCATTTGTTGAATAGGAACATCATTGTGGGTTTTTGGATGACCCTTAACCATGATGAATGAATATCTGAGGATAGAGATACTCTGTAATGCTTGTGGGACAACAATGATGTTGGAAGTGTGTGGCATAGAATATGGACTTCAGTGGCAAGGATTTTATGTGGTTGACCCATATTAATTGTGATGAATGAAGATCTAAGGATAAAGATACCATGTAATGCTTGTGGGCCAACTATGATGTTGACAATGTGCAACCTATAAAATGGACTTATGTGGCAAGGTTTTTGTTTTGATGACCCATAATTGTGCTAAGATAATTTGCTTCTTGATCTGCTTGGTAAAGATTTGGTGGATTGTCTTTATAAATTCTCACCTTCCAATGAGATGTTGTAAAGGCTTCCATCATCTCATTCCTCTGTCGTGTAAGTGCTTCCTCAAGGAATAGTTTCACAGGATCTCCTACTCTCCCATTTTTCTTTTCGTCTACCATGTGAGGTTTTGTGTCAGTGAGGATGACCTTCCAAAGGTTGCAATAGTTCAATTTTGAACTCCTTGTACCTTGACCTTGTTGGGGATATGCACAAAAAAATAGACAAGAGAAACCCCACTCTGATAGCATTGATCCATATCATTGGAGGAATGGGAGTTAGATATTGACACAAGAATAAAAATTTAAAAAATCCCAATAAGTACTCATCCTAGTACTACTCTGAGGCACGCTCAGTTGCAAAGTTCCCATGAGATCTATTGTGTTAATGTCATTGTGATCCAAGTTGTTTAACAAAGGAAACTTCACAAATGGAAAAGGAATATGCCACAATATTTAAGAGAAATATTGCAAAGCAATAGTATAATAAGAACTCAGAATATGGCATGATGCATAAAAGAGATATTGTATAAAAACATTATAATAATAACTCAATTCATAAAAGAAATATTGCAAAAAACTAACACAAGAGGAACTCAAATATTTATTGAAATGGATAATATAACATGAGTCTAAATTATGAGAAAAATGATGGTTTACTCCCTCGTGAAGTTCTGTATTTATACATTTTATGGGTATATTTGACCGGGAATCATGCCTCCTATTATATTTCAAATACCATGGGTAAATACCATGGTTTACAAAATCCATGTGTGAATTCCATGGGAAAATATAATAAACTACGATACCATGGGTAAATATAATAAATTATGATACCATGGGTAAATGCCATGGTTTACAAACTCCATGGGTGAATACCGTGGGTGAGTATCATAATTACAATGGTGAAATTGAAATCATTGTGCGATTATATTTTCACTTTAATTATGATTTATTTTGTTTATTATCATGCATTATCCATGGTTTTAACAACCATTTATAGAAAAATAATTATTAACTGTGGTAACTACTTTCCACCTGAATTAGAAACCTAACTACTTTCCACCTAAATTAAAAGCCTTTTACAACTAATTAAGCCTTATGATGCTAAACAACACATTGAAAAATGAATTTGTTCTTAATAGATAAGTAAATGAGACATTCCTTAAAATGTCAATTCACATATCCTCCTCCATATTAGATCATAGACAATAACACGCTGATCATATTTATTTTTAGTCCATGCCCTAAAGTCCTTAATCTTAAAAAAAACATGACTCTTATTCTTAATGAGATAGACCAAGTAAACCTTGAAACTTTCATCAATAAGGGTTAAAATGTACTTTGCACCTACCAATGAAAGCTTACTCCTACAACAAACATCATTATGAACAAGATCTAGTTAGTTATGCCCATGACATGCTTTGAGTCAAAATGTTCAAATGTACTTTGCACCTACCAATGAAAGCTTACTCCTACAACAAACATCATTATGAACAAGATCTAGTTAGTTATGCCCATGACATGCTTTGAGTCAAAATGTTCATGATGATGCTTTCCTAGCACACATCCCCTATAGTCACCATCAAAGTGGAAGAACCTTTCGAAGAATAGCAACCATGTTCTATGTTGCCATCATCTTTAGACTTTGAAAATTTATATGTATGACTCGTTCATGCCAAATTTCACTATGTTCATTGGTTTTTTCCACACGTTCGACACTACTTGGGAGAATTCATGAAATTTATACAATCCATTAGTTCGACACTAGTTGGGAAAATTCACGAAATTTATACAATCCATTAGTCAAGCTGAGAATTCTTGTTGTGACAATGGACTTGTCTCTCTTTATATCTTTATTAACAATGAATGAGAGTAACCAATTTCAACAATTTTACCAATCTGCTTCAATTAAGAAACTATTAATATATTTGTGCTCATACTAAGCACAGGATAAACATTCAGGATTTTTCCATGACTACAAGGTACATCACCATGACTAGTAATGTTGAGAGCAAAATCATTTACTAAATAAATATTTTTCTAAATAGCCTTTCAAAGGAAGAAAAAAGAAGAAATATTCTTCATCATGTGATGAATGCAATTAAAATTCACAACCCATTCATTTTGTGTAGTATGAGCATGAAATTATTGAATTTTGACTAAGAAAGTATAGTTGTAAGTAGATTTGTTGGTTGATTTCTTAGCAGACACAATTCCTTCAAACATATTAACCTTCTACTCCAAATCATTACTCTTCTTTCGATTTGTTTTCTCCAACTTTATCGTCTTCCTACATGTTTTACCCAATTTTACCCTCTCTAAATTGGGTTAGCTCTATAAATTCTTTTTGACTTAGACCCTCATTGTATAATCACTGGCCTTATTCTGTCTCTTAAAATCCATCTTCACTATACTAATGTTCCCTTTAAATTTAACCTCTACCTCGAGTATTTAAAGTCACTAATCATAATCACACCCCCTTTGAAACATTTGAACAAAATATTATGTAAAGATTGACCACATTCAAATAACAAGAACAAATTTAAGGGTTAATCATTGGGTAAACTTGAGAATAACCTCTACCTCAAGTATTTAAAGTCACTAATCATAATCACACCCCCTTTGAAACATTTGAACAAAATATTATGTAAGGATTGACCATATTCAAATAACAAGATCTGATTTAAGGGTTAATCATTGGGTAAACTTGAGAAATTTCAACAATAATGGGCAATATTGATATTACAAATAGGCAAGTACATATTCCAACCACTACCACTATAACCTCTAGGCAAGTACATATTCCCCTTCCGTACACATAGGTGAATCAGGGGGATTTGAACAATGGACCTCCTTCCACATGATACTTCATTTACATGGCCATTTCCAGTTGAGTTGCCCCTTAGGGTCTTTGTATGTGGAATTGTTTTACTTCAAGATTGTTTTTAAACAATCTTGATGAAATGAGGTAAGAAAACAAATTTACTTCATTTCATTTCTAAATCATTATGTAACTTCTAAGGAACTAATTCTAATTTTTATGTGATGTGGGAAGGTTAATGGGAGATGGCTTAAATATTATGAGAAAAAATATTTTAACTTGGTTGGAATAAGTTACAACAAAGAAATAATATTTTACTAAATGACCACAAATTCAATATGAGGACAATTAATCTAAATTGGCATTAACCCTAAGGTTGTTATTAAGGGAGAATTTATTAAAATCAAAATAGTAAGCCAACTTTCAATGCATAAAAATGGCTCAAAGTCATCAAAGCAAAATAGTTTTTTATGTAGGGCAGGATATTACACTTAAGAGAGTCCAATGGGACAAATTTTTTATGAAATAGATAGAAGATCATCGAATAGATCTGTCTCCCATATTTCAGATTTAGTCCATCTCTTATTATTGTGAATGTAATTTTTTTTTTTTGTGATTTCAAAATATTTTCTTTATTTCTATGAAATTATACAACTTCGTAAGATCATAGTTTTGTCAATGAAATAATTATTCACACACTATGATCTTGCATTAATGTTTCCTTGAAAACTTTAACAAATGACTAAATTATTATGGAAAAATATACAATACTTCCTCAATATGTTTTAGCGTTTAAGTTGGGGTTTGATTTATGTGTCTTCCTCCATATTAGTTTTATATACGATATCAATAATTAGTAGTGGTAGATATATTTGTCAAAAATTGAATCTTGAATAGTTTATAATTGTTTTGTAAGTTATTAAATTTACATGAAGGATTAATTGTTTTTACACATATGGTGAATTTCTTCATATAAATTTAGTATACTTTCAACTATTAAATGTATGTGAGAATACTAATGGTATGATTATTTATGTTTAATATATATGTCTTCTTATATACTAGTGGATAAAAATGCTATTCCGTTGAGCACATCCTTCTTCTTATCCTATTTCCTTTTAACTTTGAGAAATCTATGTTAAGAGAATGATGGTGCATATTCGATAGTTTTAGATCAGAATGTTTTACTTCAAGTGATTATTGTATCCATTATATTATTAAATCCTAATATTCTTTTTATCTTACGTAACATCATATACCTGACAATCTAACACTTTAAATTTTTTCTAAAGTAATTTGGGGCAATTATCATTTGTAACATGTCGAAGGTTATCACCTCTAGTATAAAGGGCCAACCTAGGACCTAAAGAGGGGAGGTATTATCGAAGTCCATTGGGTTCCATATAATTGATCCTTAATGGGTTAAATCTAGGAAACAACACCATGATATAGACATGTATTATTATTTTGATTCTCCTTGGTTGATTTAGATCAATCATGTTTTCCTTCAACTTTCAGGTCAAGACATTCTTGCCCAATTCCATTCTCCTTCTACATTATCTTTCCCTTTCCTTTGAGCAAGTTAGCTTTATGTTTACTACCAAGATTTATTTCATCAAGAAACCTCTATTGGTCCTTATAAATAAATCACATAAGCTATCAAAAGTGTAATCCTTTCCATATTCCTTTCACAATCTCTAGTTAGTGTGAAACAACCAACAAAACACATCATAAGGCATTAATTTGGAATAGTTTAATGAGTTGTCCATATGTATTAGGATAATGCTTATTATTATTTTCTAGCTTCAATTGTATCTCTTTAAAATGATTTAGATAGTCCTTAATCCTTTCAAATGAATGGGAATCAAGAGACACAAAATATTTCTCTAGTTTCATGACCTAACTTTTATCAACTTTGCTAAACACTCATGTGAAATTATTTTTCACTTCAAGAGGACAATTGATCCCACTTGTATGAAAATTAATTTCCTAACAAATATAGGTTATAATGACCTGAAAAACCTCACATTTGTTTCTATTGATGCTAAATTTAATTTGGTAATAATTTGGATATAAAATAATAGCCTTTATATGCTATAATAGCCCTTTTCTTTTCAGAAGGGTTCTCGTATCTAGTGCCAAAACAATATAATTTTGTCCATTAAAAATAATAGACCAATCATGGAATCCATATTTGAATTCATAATAGATATGATCTATCCCAAACTTTGTTCCCCTTGAAAAATCAATCAATGCATAGTCAATGAATGTAAGATATGAAGCAACACAATTAACAGATAATAGGGATGACTCTAAACCATTTTCTCTTATAACATGTTAGGGATTGAGGGGAACCCAATAATAGATAATAGGTAAAAAGTGTAAAGAAAATAATTATAAGAGAAATTGTTAGCGTTCTGTAATTTTCCTAGGCTGAGGAAGAAAACTACAAAGGTAACCACAAACCACCTTTAAAGCTGGGATCTAGCCCTTCCAGCTTTAGAGAGGGCTCTCTCTATATGATTTAGATTTATGTTTTTAAGATATTAGGCTAGTTATTAAAATTTGAGGTGGGTTTTTCAAAATTTTGTTTGAAAGATGTTGGAAAAGTCCATCGGGCATGGATTCATAAAATTTTGGTAATCAATTACAAATTGACAAAGTAGCTGTCACATGGTAGGGTAGGAAAACGCTTGGATCCTTTAAGGCATTTATGGTGTGGACGAGATGAAAAAGTAGAAGATCAATTAAATACAAAGCATATTGAAATGAATTTTATATTTAATCTCATGAGGTAAACATTAAGATGGTTTATAACAAGCCAAAGTAGAGTAAACTTAAGTAAATTCAACTCTTAATCTTCTGGTAATTATCTAGAAGGGAAATGCATATTGAAACTAAGAAAAATGAATAATTTAACATAAGAGAACACATCACAATTTGTTTGGCACAAGAATCCTGGAACAAAATTGCCTTTGCATTTTTCAAAATTGATTAGAATGAGTACAATCCATTACTTACATCAAGGTAGATATTTTTTCTTCATATATGTTCCAACCCCTACTAAGTCTTATTATTAAAATATGTTTATAGACTTTCTTTGACCTAAAGGAATTATTATAAATAATATCTAACAGAATATAAGAATTCTAAAACAAAACCAGAAAATAGGAATTTAGGAAAAATTCGGTTTATCTTTTGAAAATTTTAAGGAGAACTATTCCTGACTGTAGCTATTTTCCAGCCCCTTCTATTTGTCTTGTTCCCAAAATTGTAGATCTTCTATTTGTCCTTATTTGACCAATTTGAGTAATTGGTCCCATCGCTCTTCACCTGGGATATAAAAATCTACCATGTTTCTGAATCTTTCATCTACCTCTGTGTAGGTTTGGAAAGTTGTCTTGTTCATAAACAAGTGATGAATCTCATTTAGAATGTTGATATAAAATTGTAGGCCTTCCAATAATTCTTCTCCACTAATAGTTCACTTTTCCTTTTCAAATTTAGATGTATCTGCAGCTATGTTGCATAATTGATCCTAGTAATTTTCTAATGGAATCCATTTTCCATTAGAATTTCTGAGAGTTGGAATTCCCTTCTCCTATAACGAATAAAACTTCTTGTTAAATCTTCTAACTTGTAGCTCCAATTCTTTGCACTTATTCTATAACTACACCATCAAATTCTTCTTACTCAATACATTATCAACTTCCATTACTATCTCTGTCCTGTCTTGAATATTTAGCTCTTCAAGCTCATCTATAGTCTTGGATTTTAACATTCTTATAAATTTGTGTGCTTCTTTTGGCTGGTGTTCGATATCAACTTTGTTTTTTTCAACTACTACTTTAACTCTTTGTACCATTTGTTCTTATTCAAAAATAATTTGAATGGATGGCCACAATTCTGTAACATTTGCATTGATATTGTGCCAAATGTTGCGTTTGTCTTCTGCTAACATATGAATTATGAGGGATTGATCCTCATACTTTTGAATCTAGTGAATTAATTTGAAATTCTTTTGTAATTATACCAAGTATACATTGTCTGCTTTGATTTTGCTCTCCTCCATTATTTGGTGAGTGCTTCTACTAATTTCTCCATTTCCTTATTTGTAAATGATAATTCCCCTAAATCTTGAGCTAGCTTTTCTAGGGAATATGAAGTTGATGCTTGTGTTTTTTGTTGTGTTGAAATACCTACTGCTGATGTTCATGTTGTTTCCCCATTGGTATTTTTCCTTCAATAGTGCTTCCATGTCTTGTTCCATTTTTTGGATTTGAACATTTTGTTCCACTACTATTGTGAAAAAATTTTCTTTATCCATCTCCAAACTTGTGACTTCCTTAACCCGAGGGTGTTCTGTAGTTGGGAGCTTAAGTTGTTTCTCGAGGGCTTGAATATTTAAATTCTTGTTCTTGATTACATCCTTAGCTACCTTCACATCACTAGGATCATATCCTAGTTTAATAAGTAAATATTCTAAAGTCTTAATCCTCGTGTATTTGGCTAGAGAAGACATTCTTTCAATCTTCAACCATGAGTGCATATTATTAAAAGATGTATGCAATTTAGAAGAAACCATGGTTGAGTTGGTTAGTGTCGAGTAAATCATCTCACCTGCTTTCTTATGAAAATTGATCTGATCTATTACATGGACATTCTTAGTATCAGCTAAACATATGAAGACCTTGTAATCTTCAACACTTCTGGGGGCTAGTACTATAGGTTCCAAAAAGTTCATCTGAAACTGCCCCTTTTCCGAGTCAAAGGTAGACAATAATCTTTGTTGAGTGGTGGAAGTCTATTTCTAGAACTCTGAATATGTTGAAGCATTTAGAGGTTCATTCTTCAACTTGATCTCTCTATCTTGTAAAAATACTCTACTTTGGTGGAACCTGAGAGGTAGAAGAAATAGGAGACTCAATTGTCTCTTCTACATATGGGGAAAAAGTGGAAGGATTGCCTGTGAAAACCATAGTAGTTTTCTCATGTGCATTCTTTTCTTCTGAAGATTCTTCTTGAATAGTGATCACTTGAGGATTAGTCTTACTATCAGACTTGGTAGCGATCTATGGATCCATCTTTCTTCTCTTGAACATAAGGAAATATGCATCCCAGGCTTCTGAATCTATAGGGGACATTATTTCCCTTGGCCTCTTGATTTATTTGTCTTTAGGAATAGGATTTTGCAAAGAAGATTGACTGACTAACTTCTCTTCAGCCTCCTGTAATGTGTTTTCTATCCACTTCTCTTGGTTAGCATATTGCTCTGTCTTTGGCCTAGGTGTATGTGCATATGGAGTGCTCTTTTGTTCAACCCTCAGCTTCGAAATTATCCCTAAAGGATCATAAGACCATGAAGATTCATTTGAATTTCATCTTTTTTAAAGTTGCCTCCACCTCCTGTAGTGTTTCTCTCGTATTCACAATATAGGGAGCTACATATGCCTTTAGTTTAAATTGTTCCTTCTTATCATTTGATACAAAGTGTAATTCATCCATGTTTAATGTTTTTCTTGCATATTATGAGGAAAAAATTCTCACTAGAACAAACACTGGTAATCTATAGGGAGGAAGTTCACACCCATAAATTCTGATTTCTATATATTTCTGGTATAAATATCAACCTTTGACTTCTCTGAAAGGTGTAAAACCTTCTTGCTTTATGGTGAAATTCTTGGTATAACGTCACTGCACAGTAGACATAAGGATGTATGAAAAAAATTATCTGCAAAATTAGTATATGTATACTCTTCTGAGTTTTAAGTAGAGAAGTCTAATGAATAACCGATAATGGGGTACCCTGCTCATCCATCTTCTGCAATTGAAACTTGAATCTGTCTCCCTGGTAAATAACATTAGATAAACTAACTCTGATTGATGTTTGAACACACCTTCAACTTTAAAATTCAAAAATTGTTCATGTATGATATCCAATAGAAATTGACTGTAATTAAACAGAATAGAAGGATTTTGACCAACTTCAAACACTGATAAAAATTTTAAAACTACATCATAAATCCACTGGTCTGTATGATATCCTAATACCTGAGTAACCATAGAAACCACTTGTCTAGACAATTATGGGAAAATAGAAATATATTATGGGGGATTTGTTCTAGGAAAAACAACATTATCAGGTAAAAAGCATTCGAAAATGTGGGCTCACTGGGGAAAGTAAGTTTCTTATATATTTCCATTAGTGCATCAGTGGAAAATAGATGTAGAGAGGCCCACAGATTTATCTGTAAGGCTTGACAAATGCTCTCTAGAGAAAAGGAAAAGAGGATCTCATTGTTCTGGGAAATTACTGCTTTTTGACTGGGGAGGTCATGAGATGACACGAGGTAGATAATATAGGGAAAAAATGAGTTTTATAAAAGGTAAACCGAGGAAGGAAAGACTCCCATATACTTAAATCATCACTCTAATCTAAGTATTTTTTCTTTTTCCCAATTAATATGAAGCTCATATAGGTAAAATGCGCACTAGGTTTTATCTATTTTATATTGGGTCTCAATCAAGGGAGTTCTATCTAGATCAACGACAGAGGGTACCATGGGATCCTCCTCAGGCATCTTTCCTTTTCCCTTATGTGACGACGTTTTGAATGACAGAGGAGAAATGGAGGAACAAAGAACTACACAGGGAAAATGGAGGAACAAATCTACCAGGAAAATGGAGGAAAAACACTACTAGGAAAAATAGAGGAAGAAAGCTACCAGGAAAAATGGAGTAACAACGCTACCGAATTGTTTTTTAAACTAAAATTGTCGAGAGAGATGGCTTGCCAATGGCGTTATTAACTTCAAAATGCTTCGAGCTTGACCTGAAAAATTCAAATAACTATTCAAAGGGGACAATTTGCATGTGTCTAAGGGATTTTATAATAGGATTCATAGGCATTGTAACATAATTATTACTATTTTGAGAGAGGTATATTAATTAGGAACAAATCGATTAGCAGAAGGGATTTAATGCCTAATGTTCATTTGAAATTTGGCGGGTGATTTGAAAGGTAACGGTCAAGTGACATGGAGAGGGGTGACATGGATGGATGATAGGTGGGCATAAGTGAATGGTAGAATGGAGGGCAAGTGGGCATGAGGGAATGGTGCGGGGACGAGATGATGAAGGGAGGAGTGCAATGCTAGTTTTCGAGGGGGGGG
>APFE031077326.1:0-33209 GCA_000404065.3 Pinus taeda | reverse complement strand
AAATGCAGAATTTCAATTTTTAATATATTAAAATGCATTTAAAAATTCGACGGATGAAATTAAAAGATATCTTGATTCTCATCGACGGTCGAGATCATTTTGACATGGATCACTCGAATTAACCGTTGGGAATTTTTCCTTTAAATAGGGTGCTAGGGGTCATTTGAGATGAGATTTGATCCAAGAGTCTGGTGCTAAAGAAAGTTCTCTTATAGTCATTTTTTTTTGTGCAATAAAGAAAGACTTTGGGGTTAAAAATCTTGTTGGTGTTACTCTTCTGGAAATGCTATAAGATCTTTTATTCTTTCTGCATAATTTTATTTTCAGGTATTAATTTTAGTTTGATGAAGATTGATTCAGGCACAGGTATCTTGCCTGATCTCTAGGGTTTGAATGATAGTTTAGATTCTGAAATATAATGGCAGGTATCTCCATTTGATCTGGATTTCACTATCGTTTTTTCCCTCTATGTTAATGGTTAATTGTAAGTTGTGCAGGAAATCCTTTTTTTAGATTACTGGGCGTTAGGGGAAGTTCTCGGCTGAACCAGCCAACTCCCGGGTTGTGTTTTCTGAAAGAGCCCAGCCAGTTCTTGAACCCGGGCTTATCATTTGAAAATTTTTATGAATGCATGAAGGGTTATTCTGAAGCATCTCACGTTAAATTAAAATTCTGAAAATATTTATGTGGCATAAGAAAAAATTTGACTATTTTAGAGCCTGCAGTTTGTGAATATTGTAATTATTTAGTTAGGGTTTTCAATTTCGTTTCTTGCACATATTATTTTTGGGTGTTCCGTTTTTTGCCATTACAGGTTGCAGGTACAAGTTTTAAGAAAATTTTCAGGGTTTTCCATCAGGGAATATGATCAGGGTTTTGCATCAAGGAAATCTGAAGAGGATTGATTTAAAATTTTGAACTCTTCTAAAGAATTTTGAGGGTATTCAGGTTGTCTGTCTGTTGTTGCCTGTTGTTGTCGGGGTTTTTCATTGCTATTACAGAGAAATTCTTTCAAATTTTAAAAAACAAAAAAAAAGAGCAACAAACGTTGCAAGGGAATCGCTGCACCTCTTCCTTTTTCTGTGTATCCTCCGTCCAGCTTCCTCCTCCATTGATGTGCAACCTGTACGCAGTCCTTTCCCAAATTGCTATCCACAGTCCTTTCCCAAATTGCTATCCACGCATCTCCAACTCCACATTCAGCTGCCATCAATTTTCCAATTTTTTGCAACAAACCACTCTCGCTTTCCACGTCCAAACCTGCGATACACAATAAAAATTCGAAATATTTCGATTTTCATTTTTTTTAATTGCCAAACTTTTGATTTAATTCTTTGTATATTCGACTAAGGAAATTTTGAATTAGATTTCATTTAATATAGTTTTAGATTTAGACCTTTTTACTTTTGATAGAATTAGCTTAGTTTAGTTTAAATGATTTCAAAGTTTTACAATAACAAAAAAAAAATCATAAAAATTATAAAATTATAAAAAGCATAAAGAGTTTCTTTTCTTTTAGATTAGATTTTAATTTATTTAGTTTTGTTTAATTTTTTATTTAAAAAAAAATAGGTTTCTTTTAATTTAGTTTAAGATTTTAGTATTATTTAGATTTTAGATTTAAAGTTTCATTTACTTAGTCTTTAGTCTTGTTTTATTCGAAAATATAAAAATATTTTGGAAATTTTTTGCCAGTTTCAGTCTTGGCTCAGGGATTTGTTATGTTTGCGATATATCTTTTCTGCTGAGGCTAAAATTTTGATGTGGGAATAATATTTATCATTTCTTTATATGGTTAGACATGCTCAAATGTTCATTTAACTACATGAATGTGATCTCTGGTTAGCATTTTACATGGTTGTTTAAAGCATCTAATTTTTCAAAATTTTAATTGCTGGAGTATTGTTAAGCCATTGAGCGTATATTGATTATCTCACATTTGGTAAAAGTTAATCTTTGTTTGAGTTATTTGATGGTAAACGATTGTTAATGAGTTCATATTTCTGCAACACTTGATAAATAATCGTTTAATCATTTATTTCATAAGGCACTGGTCTATTAACTTAATAAAATCAATTAAGTGCCTGTTTCCCCTCATGTCTCCCAAACCAACTGGTCCCCAGTTGGTCATCCATTATCCCATAGGGTCTACCCCCCTTAGCCGCGGGAGACAGGCTTAAACGAAGAGATCGGGGATCAGGGTGATAGCCCCCGGTCTGAGCGTTGTCGTGACAATCTGTGCGACAACATTTTTTGGTGCCGTTGCCGGGGATAGAGTTTTTTCTGTCCTTGGTTTATTCAACATTCATCATTATTTCTTCTTTCTTATTTTTCATTTGAGCTTGCAAAGTCAAAAAATTTTGGCATCATCTCATCTTTTACGCCATTCATTAGCCTGTCAAACGGCCAACATTCTTTAACGTCTTTTGATCTTTTCATCACCTTATCTTTCGTCATATCAACAACTACTCTTCGCTTCATTTCTTGTTTGGGTGGTGACTCCATTTCTTTTATCTTTCCCAGAAAAGAAGCCTCCCTCATATCATCTTGTTTGTTGCTTTTTGGATCCTAGAATTAGATTCATTGTTCAAGTGGCGACTCCACTTCTTTCATCTATTGATTTTCTGGAGCAGAGATCTCGTTCTATCATCCATTTGGTCCCTAGTTATTCATCATGGATTATTCATTTAAACCATGTCATTTTACTGATAAACTCCATGATTTTCCGAAAGAGGCCATTTCTAAATTATTTTTGTTCTCAGGTGGTGATTCAGTCGCTGTTAGACAGCATTTAAACAGGTTTACTTGTGTAATGATCATATATTGTAGACTTCAATATAATCATGAAGATGTCAAGATGCGTCTATTTGTCCATTCTTTAAAGGGTGATGCTTTGAACTGGTTTAATAATTGTCCTGAAGATTCTTTCACTTCTTTACAAGACATTTCGATGCTTTTAAAGATAGATATGGTGATCCAGATAGCTCGCCTTGTTCTCTTAAAATGGTGCAACAGAATGAAAGTAATCTTATAAAAGGTCCAGCTGTCGGTGAAAGATTCCAAGACAAATTCTTCATTTCAGAATGTGCAATCCACCTGTACCATTGCAGATCAAATTCATGATAGTGGAAAAACAGGGACAAATGACAATGAAAAGGAAGATCAAAAGCAAATTATACAAGAACTAATGTTGCTGGTAAAAAATATGGAGATCAATCAACCTAATTACGCCAATGATGTGAGAACTTTATGCACCCACCTGGAAAAACGTAATAAGGAGATGGAGATTATGCAAAATCAGCATGCTAAGGAAATTGAGGCCATGAAAACTAATCATGACATAGAAATTAGTTTTATGCAAAGCAAGTTATCAGGCTTAGAGGAAAATATGACGAACATGCAAGCAAATCATAAGAAAGAGATAAACTCTATGCAGCATTACTTAACGACCATAAAGGAAAAAGACGATAAAGTAATAAAAGATATGGAAGCTAATCAGATATGTCTTCAGAATAAGTTATTGACCATGGAGGAAGACCATGCCAGGGAAATCAGTGCTATAAAGGTTGAGCACTCTAGTCAGATCGATGCCATTAAAATACAATTTCAGAAATTTCAACAGCAATCGAAAGATGAAAGAAATCGAGGAACGTAAATAGATCAGGAGCCTCCTTATCTGTTACAGAAAGCTCCATCTTGTTATGAGGTTCTTTGTTCCATTGAAAATGACCTGGATAAAAGAAAAATTAATAATCAGATTCATCCACCAGTCATAGAAGATCAAGTTAGAACTCATGGCACCTGTGAGATTGATCCATCATCCTTTACAGGGCAGATACAGAACGAAGAAAGACATGTCACGCATATCTTACATACTTCATCTAAAAGCTTTGAAGCAAAAAGTTCCACGTTATCAGTGATACAACCTGCCAGGAAGAAAAAACGCAAAAGAAAGAGAACAAGAAGAAGATTTGATGCATCAGACGGCCGCGAGCAGCTTGATTTTCGGATAGGAAAAAGTCCTACCATGCAGAATTGGACATGGTACATCCGACAAGCAGCCGACAGATTTGCCTGAAAGCAGGCAAATGCTCAATATACACTATATTGAACACATTTGATGCCATGGAGCATCCTCTGTATGTCTAACCATACTCCTTGTTTTTCAACATTTTCATTTCTGTTTTAGGATTAGATTTGCTTTTCTGGATAGTTAATAAATGAAGAGCTTATATCTTTCATGTGCTTAATGTTATATGATGATTTTTTGGACAAACACTACTTATATTTGTTGTGTGTTGCATGGATGCAAATTCTGGATTCTCACATTCCTACAGTGCAGCAACATGTCCCCAAGTGGAGCCAGATGTTGACCACTACGTGTCAACTACCCATAGCAGTACACCCCCTTTTCTTCGCAAAAGGGATAGCGCTTGATCGACATGTCCGTGCCTTTTGACAGTTATCGTCGACCTTATCACATTATGTTGTAAACCCAGTCTGCATGTGTGAATTGTAAATAATCTTAGCAGGGTTGAGTCATGTATGAAAATTGCCTAGGTGGACCTAATTTTCTAGTGATAATGTACGTTCCGGAAGGTTTTTTGTCTCACTGATCCATGATCGGCAGAGTTTTCCTTCAGCCTAACCCCAAAGCCGGAATGAATTTTGTCATTAGAATCTTAGGGAAATCCTAGTGCGTTGATCTGCTAGATTATAGTTGGTCGCAAAACTGGGTGATATATGAGGGTTTATGTCAAATCGGTTTTCCCCCTTGAGATGTAAAATTGTAAAAGTCATGATGTAAAGTGTCTTGAGGGTTAGAAAATGTTTTAATCCCCTCATAAGTCCTAGGTCCTAGGTGATTTTTCCAAAGGCTAAGTTCGAGGATTCCAAAAAAATAAAAAATAAAATAAAATAAAAAATAAAAAATAAAAAAATATAAATAATAAAAAAATAAAATTAAAAAAATTAAAAATAACTTAAAATAATAATAATATTAAATATATATATATATATATATATAATAATAATAAATTAAAAAATAAAATAAATAAAATAAAATAATTTTTTTTAAAAATAATAAAAATAATAATAAGTCAAATTTTTGAGTAAATAAATGCAGAATTTTAATTTTTTAATATATTAAAATGCATTTAAAAATTCGACAGATGAGATCAAAGAAATCTTGATCCTCATCGACGGTCGAGATCATTTTGACATGCATCATTCGAACTAGCCGTTTGGAATTTTTCCTTTAAATAGGATGCTAGGAATTATTTGAGATCAGTTTAGATCGAGAGTCTAGTGCTAAAGAAAGCTCTCTTGTAGTCATTTCTTGTGCAATAAAGAAAGACTTTGGGGTTAAAAATCTTGCTGGTGTTACTCTTCTGGAAGTGCTGTAAGATGTTTTATTTTTCTACATAACTTTATTTTCAACTATTGATTTTAGCTTGATGAAGATTGATTCAGGCACAGGTACCTTGTCTGATTTCTGGGGTTTGAATGATAGTTTAGATTCTGAAATATAATGGCAGGTATCTCCATTTGATCTGGATTTCACTATTTTTTTTCTCCCTCTATGATTAATAGTTGATTTAAGCTGTGCAAAGTATCTTTAGTTTTGAGTTTATCGGGCGTTCGGGGAAGTTCTCGACTGAACCAGCCAACTCTCGGATTGCATTTTTTGAAAGAGCCCAACTAGTTTTAATCTCGGGCTTATCATTTGAAATTTTTTATGAATGCATGAAGGGTTTTTCTGAAGCATAACGAAAAATCTGGCTACTTAGAACCTTCAGTTTGTAAATACTGTAATTATTTAGTTGTTTTTAGGGTTTCATTTATCTTTTGGCATTTTCGGGTTCTGGCTGTCTGTTTACAAGTTGCAGGTTGCAGATCTAAAGTCGAAATCTGATTTTGAAAGCCAGATCTAGGCCCTGCAGGGTAAGATCTGGCCTCAGAACCATTTCTTGCAGAGGCATTACTCCTGCAATCCAAGTTTTTTTTTGGGATCTGGGAACTGTTATTTGAAGGTTTTCATTGAGAAATTTGAAGCAAATCAGTTTAATTTTTTTTTAAGATTTCTGGAAAATATTTTCCTAGGGAAATTTGTTTGGATCAATTGGCTGACTGGTAAGGTTTCATGCTGCATCAAAATTTCGAAAAATTTTCAGGACCCTCAAGTCTCTCTCATTGTTGCTGGTGCTTTCAAAAATTTTATGCATTTCCCATAGCCTTCAACGCTAGTTGCAAAGCCTGCAAAAAGAATTCATGTAGCATGCTACCCATCTGCTCTTCGTTGCAGTCCAATACTGCCTCATCTTCTCTCTCCACGGTGCATCACATTGCAATCCCCACGCTATTGTGGCTTCATTGCAGCTCTAATTTGCCATCCCACACCATTTTGTTGAATCCCCTCCACGCAACGGCCATATCATCTCTGCCCAAACGCTGCAAATCTGTCCCTTTTCACACAATCAAGCCCGCAGCTCCCTTCCCTTCATCACTGCTCCATTGCCCACCTGCGTATTTCTCGTCCATTTTCATTTCCGTCCCTCATCGCTGCTTAAACTCCTCACGCTGCTCTCAATGCTTGCAAAATAAGACGAAGGAACCCGCAGTTCGCTGTCCCATTCACCTCTCACAGCTCCATTCTTCGTTGCCTGCCTTTCTTCCTCACCAACGAACCCTCATTTCCCTCCACGCTCAAGCGAAAGGTGTGCTGCCTATCCTCGTTATCAGCTGGCTTGGCCTTCAACCTGCAAATCATTGTCCATTTTAGCAGCCTCCTCTTTCTGTCGTCCTGGGCTGTACACTTTTGATATATATATTTTTTTGTTGGTTTATATTTCCTTTTAAGTGTTTGGGTTAGTTTTTTTTATCTATTCAATTTCATTTTGTTCATGTTTAAATTTACGTTTCATTTTAATTTAGCTTAGTTTTGTATATAGCAATTTTTTTTAAATCAATAACAAAATTTGATTCTATTTCCTCTTAGGTTTTTTTTTAAATAAATTAAAATTTTTATTTTTTTTTTGGTTTTTGTTTCTTTTTAAATCATAAAAAATTTTAAAAGTTATTTTAAGATTTAGTCTAATTTAGTTTCTGGTTAGAATAGTTTTGTTTTATTTTTAATTTTATTCATGAAAAATAAAAAAATAAAAAAAAAAGCATCTAAAAATCTGTTTTTTAGATTTTAGATACATTTTAGTTTAGATTTTGTTTTAGTTAGGCTTTAGTTTAGATTATAATTTTAGTTTTATTTCATAAAATATAAAAATCATAAAAACTATATATATAATACAAACAAACAAAAAATCAAAAAATCAAAAAAGGCATAAAAAGTTCTTTAACTTTCTATGGATTAGGTTAGTTTTTAAATTAGATTTATTTTTTCATTTTTTAGGTTTTGTTTCAGTTTCCAGTTTAAAATTTTGAAAATCATAAAAAAATATAATAAAAAATAAAAAATAAAATCATAAAATTATAAAATTAAAAAAGCATAAAGAGTTTCTTTTCTTTTAGATTAGATTTTAATTTATTTAGTTTTGTTTAAATTTTTTTATTTAAAAAAAATAAGTTTCTTTAATTTAGTTTAAGATTTTAGTATTATTTAGATTTTAGATTTAAAGTTTCATTTACTTAGTCTTTAGTCTTGTTTTATTCGAAAATATAAAAATATTTTGGAAATTTTTTGCCAGTTTCAGTCTTGGCTCAAGGATTTGTTATGTTTGCGATATATCTTTTCTGCTGAGGCTAAAATTTTGATGTGGGAATAATATTTATCATTTATTTATATGGTTAAACATGCTCAAATGTTCATTTAACTACATGAATGCGATCTCTAGTTAGCATTTTACATGGTTGTTTAAAGCATCTAACCTTTCGAAATTTTAATTGCTGGAGTATTGTTAAGCCATTGAGCATTTATTGATTATCTCACATTTGGTAAAAGTTAATCTTTGTTTGAGTTATTTGATGGTAAAAGATTGTTAATGAGTTCATATTTCTACAGCACTTGATAAATAATCGTTTAATCATTTATTTCATAAGGCACTGGTCTATTAACTTAATAAAATCAATTAAGTGCCTGTTTCCCCTCGTGTCTCCCAAACCAACTGGTCCCCAATTGGTCATCCATTATCCCATAGGGTCTACCCCCCTTAGCTGCGGGAGACAGGCTTAAACGGAGAGATCGGGGATCAGGGCGACAACCCCCGGTCTGAGCGTTGTCATGACAATCTGTGCGACAACACTACCCTCAAGGGAATGGTCTGGCAGAATCTTCCAACAAAAGCCTGATAAGGATAATCAAAAAGTTGTTGGAAGATAACAAAAAGAATTGGGACTCTAAACTCAAGTATGCATTGTGGGCTGACAGAGTGACCACTAAGAAATCCACAGGGAATTCTCCATTCAAGCTGGTATATGGCACTGAAGTTGTATTCTTGATTCAGTTAACCTTCCCTGTGGCAAAGTTCCTACAAGAAGAGCATAACGAGGAAGAAGACATGGCCAAAAGAATCACTGATTTAGCAGAGGTACATCAGATCAGAGAACCGCTGGTTGAAGAGTCTGCAGCACATCAGAAGAAGATCAAGGTCTTTGACAGAAAGACAAAGACAAATAATTTTCGGGTTGGAGATTTAGTTTTGAAGTGGGATGCATTGAAAGAGAAGAAAGGAAACCATGGGAAGTTTGATGCTTTTTGGACAGGGCCTTTTACCATTTCTCAGATCCAAGGGAACAATACTTTCATACTACAAAGCATGGGAGGGGAGACAGTTTTTGATGGCCCAGTTAATGGGTGATTTTTGAAAATTTATGTTGCTTAAGGTCTTCTGGCCTTAAGATTGTAAATATGATGTTCTATCAGTCTTAGTATAGGCTTAGTTAGACTCCATCCCCAATTGAACACTAGGAAATTTTGTTGATTTGGTTTTCATAGGAAAGGCAATGATCTGCAGTTCTCTAGACCTCACAGGGAGGATCTCATCCCCAGAAGGAGCCAGTGTTAGCTCTGCTACATATCTTGACATTTGGAGGGCCAAATACAAGCTTGGCCATGTGTTTATGCTCAAAAGAAAGCTCACAGCAGTCCTCTTCTTTCCTTTTCTTCATTCCACATTCTCTCCCTTAACCCCGCTATCTCTGCTTTTCCTCCAAAACTCGGCATAAGCCCCTGTTTCTTCAAGCCCCAAAGCGCTAAGTTTAAAGCCCCATAGCACCGCCACCGCATGACCCTCCTCCTCTGTAACCCACAGTTGCCTTTAAATCATAACCGTCGATAGTCGCATCCCGATATAACGATTCCCCCGCTGTATTCAATGAATAACCTGCCCGTTCGTTTCCCCACCGTCCGATCACCTCCGCCACGATCGGACGTTGTTCGCTCTTCCCGCGCCTGCAAAGTGATAGCCTGTTAGCAAGCGATCAAGAACGGTTTCCGCTGCCATGTGTCGCCCTCCGAGTGGTATCACATGCTGTTGTACGTTTACCGCCCAACCCCCAACGGCGGTGCGAGCAATACCACTTACCACTCAAACCCATTCTCCTGCTCGGTAACGCATGCTCATCTTTGAAGCCCGATGACCGTTGGATCTGTCCGCCCGAGATCCAATGGCCTGCGTTCACCCTGCTTCCATATCTCTCGATACTCCCCGCCAAGCCATACCCGCCGTCCATTTGCTCAATCCGACGGCCAATCTTGTTCCATCGTCCAGTTCGTCCACCTGCCATGCAGTACGCAACCTTTGATCGTTCCGTGCTCCCGAAGGATGAAGATTACCAATCTTCGGTACCGATTGTAGTAGTTCCTCAACAACCACATTCAAGAGACAGTAGGGCTGAGAAGCAAAAGGACAGAGCCCGATCAAGTAAATGTATTTAACAGTTATGGGACTCCATTCCATACGACATTCCAGCCACCTCAGAGGACAGCAGAGCACCCAAGGAGATCAAATTCATCCACTACAATAAGCAATCGCACTCAAAAGTTCCTCCAAGCAGTTAAAGCGGTTGGTGGTCAATTACGACCCCTCCATACCTAGAATGGTCGAGTGCCTTTGTATTTAAACTCTATATATACCCAGAAACAAGATATAATCAGGGTTGATGGTTGTTGTTTTGATGTAAGGTTCAACTTCTGGAGACTATAACTGCTTTGATACTTACAACGTCTCGTCTTCATTTTGAGTTAATACAAGCTTCTTTTGTTGTTAATTGCTCACTTTCCATTCCTATTTTGTTCTAGGTTGTCCTTGATATGCAGTTTTCCTGAACTCTTGATGTTTAGCATTAGAGGAGTTGTCATCCTACCTCTGTGTTAGAGTCGTGCATGTATCAGTGAATGTGTTATTCAGGTTTCTTTTCGCCTAATGCCAGAGAGCTGTCATCATGTCTGTACTTTAGGGAATTAGATTTGCAGACCTCTTTACTGGTTGCAGCCGGCCATCGCAAGGTCTTGTGCATCTACTGTTGTGGTCAGTATTCTCCATATTCACCCAATCCTTAAACTGTGAGTAAGTGGTGGTCTAAAGCCTTGTAGTCTGGGGGTGTTCACGCATGTCTGGAGTTAAGCATAGCAGAAGTGGTTATCTGGCTTGAACAAACATCATTCCTTCCATTCATCCAATTCCAACATTAAGTTGAGTTTGTAATGTTCCCGAGCATCTCCGAGCTACAACTTAGGAGAGTTTCTTGGGGTGATAACAGTTTGACCAAGTTTGACCATTGACTTGATCACTATTTTGGGCTGAATTTGACCTCCTAATCAAGCCAAGTTTCACCAGGGAAGACCAAGCTGTTTTGAGGACATTCTATTGTTGTTGTGGCCAGCGTTGACTTTTCTGGTTAGCACTGAAGTTTGACTGCAGAAATTTACAGGGTTGTTTTGACTTTGAATTGGGCAAGTCAATTTGACTTTTGTACTCTCTCTCTCTACTGAACATTTGATATAATAATAAGAAGATTCGATCAAAGGGTTGTCACCACATTGCGGTTTTTTCCCTAGCATCCACCAAAACTGGGGTTCTCTTGTCTTGGCTTGTCTTCTGCATTTTGTTTCATGTTCTATCTGCTTTTACTATCAATGTGATTATTGTGATTGCTATTGGAAATTGGAAATTATTATTGGGCTACTAAGGAACATTGAAATAAATTGTGCTAAGCATATAACCCACCATTGTTAACTAAAATTAACATCTAACATAGGCAAATGGCTTAATTAATCGGAATTAATTGAGGTAAATCAATCTTCCTCTGGAGACTTTCAGAAAAGTCACTTGATGGGGCCAAGATAATCTTAGCCAAATCATGGTTGTTGATTCATTAATGAGAGATAATAAGAGGAGATCAATAGATCATTTGGTGAACACACAAAGACACAAACTTGCAGTGATAGCAAGGACAGAGAGGCAGTGCAGGGGCATCAGTAGAGAGAGATTAGAAGTGGCTGGAGACGAGATTACCAGAGAGATTCTTCACATTGATTTCCAGGGAGAGTTAGAGATCGATATTTCTGCTGGAGGCCAATTTTCCAGTGATGTGAATAGCTTCAAGCAGGGGAGAGAATTTACCCTAGTTGCAGTGTGAATTGATCAAAGCGGTCAAAGTGTTGGAGCAAGAAGAAATTGCTAGAGAGATTGATTTGCATAGGGAGATCGATTTGCCTGTTGAGGTCGAATTCTAGAGGGAGGCTGAATTGTTCCTCAGCAGTGTGAGTTTGCTGGTAAGAGGGTTGCACTTGTGAGCCGAACAAAAGCCAAAGGGAGGCTGAATTGCTCAGAGCAGACTGATTTGTTTCCTGAAGGTGATATCGACTTGCAGAAGTGGTCAAAATATGTTTCCGGAGGTTTATGAATTTTGGCAAGCGATTTTTGTAATTTTTTCCATCATAGATTTGATGAAGAATAATAAGACAACTCATCTGCAGAACTGGTTTTCCCCACAATGGGGTTTTTCTAGGGACATTTGTCTAAAAATATTGATGTTCATTATTTGTGTGTGTGTGCATAATTTTCTCATCCTGTCATTATTTATTTTTCAGTGAAGTTGCAGTTGTGTTTTATTCAATATTTGCCACAGTTAATTGTAGAAGACAAATGATCTGAACAGATAGGTGAATAATAGCCGATAATTGCAACAATAATCAAAATTTCACACAAGGTAAGCGTATGTCTCTCCCAGCAGCTATATCTCTAAAGATATGACTCTGTGAAGGAAGGAAACCAAGCAAAATGTAACTTCGAGATGGACGGGGTGGACACCAAACTTTGCCTGAATAATGGGATGTGGGACTGTACGCTTGCATCAGATGATGTGCCTGAGATACTGCAAAAAAATTACATGTACCCATGCTGACATGAGGGGTAATAGGAACTGCTATGTACATTCACTTCATGACAGGAGTTCATGCTTTTTATTTGTTATTCTTTGCAACTAGAAGCACTGTTCTTTTTTCATGTCACAGTATGCCCAAATACTTTTGTCAAGCAAGCAGCAAACCTGTGATAAAGTCGTTTTTTGCCCTGTTGATACTTTTAAGAATTATTTCAGCTCTACCCCAAATTGAACAGCACCATAAATCTAATCTACAAAATGTCAGGGCCCACCCCAACTTCAGCGCTTCCTGTGATCTATACTGATAGTACGGCGTACCTGATTCACCCCTATTCCAACTCAAAATGACAAGTACTTCACTGATATTTAAAGTCCTTCCCATGTCCTCTGCTAGTGGTAGCAATGGCCCTTTACACCTTCATTCAGTCTCCAGATGATGGGTCCATTGTTTCATACATCAGATGATCTCATTGGAGAGTATCTATATTTTTCATTCCCTAGATTATTTTAGTTTTTCCTGTATTATTCAAGAATCTACTAAGAATGTGAAATCTTCCTTCTTCTGAGAGGGTATTTGAAGCCAGAAGTCTTCAACTTATTGTACAGAACACAGTCCAACTTATGATTCAAAACATTATTGAAAAGTGAAAACACTTAACAAACAATTAGGCATGTGATTTGCAAGTCCCGCTAAATAAGCCAGACTATAATTTAAATTCTTGAATATGACACTTCAAGATGGAAGATTCTGATTGACAGTGCTACCTTTCCTGCCCCTAAACAATTGGGGCATCTTTCAGTCGTAGGGGGCAACAATGGCTGGTCCGAACCATTGACAGTTGCTACTGGTTCAACAAGCACAAGTGAGCCTGTGCTGGAACAACGGGCACAGGCCAAATATCCTGTAAAGCAGTAAAATACAACAAAAATTAGCATAAGTATAGCCATGCATTTTTCATTCTTCAAAGAGGTTCAATGAGATGTGGAATATTAATATGAGATAAATTAAACTAGTAAAAAATACTAAAAAGTTACAAGAAAAATCAAAGAAAAGAAGAGAAAATAGATACTAATTGGTTCAATCATAAATGGAAGATCATAAAGCCTGCAGAGAACATACATTATTTTGGCATTCCCTTTGTTATGCGTCAACAGAGAAATTTTCCTTGAGCAAATGTGTGTACTCAGTTCTGAGCATGTGCATGAGCATACGTATTCGATATTTTACACGTCTTCCTGCTAATTTCATCTATCATGTTGAGCACCTATCTTGAAGGATTCGTTGACTTTTCTACATGCTATTCTTGGCTTTGATGAACATCATGATAAGCTGCTTGGAAGATTACAAGTGGATCAATTTTCGGAAAAGTATTTATAAAAAGTCCATGTTAGGCACTTTTCTCAAAAGGAATGCGATAATTTATGGAGATAATTTATCCATGTTTTGAGGACCATGTCTGGACCTGCAAGGCACTAGTGTTGGAGAGCATACAAGGTGGATTATGCCTATGTGTTTTGGAAGAGAGACTTGCAGATTCAATAGAATTTTAATGCCTCTTCCGAGACTTGCTAATTTTGATTTGAATGCCCAGATCAGCACTCGGGAAGACAGATAATATTAAATGGGAGTGCTATTTCATATTCTGTCTTTAGCATTGAAAAAGAGATCTAAAGCAAATGGGTATGGAGTGCCACATCAGTAAGCTGCATACAGTTTTCAATATGTTTTCATTCTCGCCTTTTCAGTTTTTAGTGCAGTGCTTGGAATGATATTGTCAGCGGAAGAATTGACAATGAATCGGTATCTGTTGCCGTGGATTCTTTCATTGGTTCTTGCATCTAGCGTTTTCTCAAATCAGCGAGACTTCAGCTCTCACTTCACTCATTTTATTATTTTTCCCACTCCATAAATCCTTAAGAAAAGGCACTGGTCATTAAAGCTTAAATTTTTTTCTTATTCCCTGCTGGTTTGAGGGAGATAGCACCTTTAGTTGATGATAAAGCATGCAGACAAGCATGTAGTTAACAATGATTTCAGTGGGTTTGTGCAGGAAACAAAGAATATTGTCAAAGCTACAAACTTTGGTGAACTTTTGATTTGACATGCACTAACTCCAAAATGGAAGGAGCATTGGAAGTGCAAATCTATTGTTCCTAAACTGTCCACCTGAAGTACAAGTTCCTGTGACAATAGTATGCAGTTCCCTATTGTCGATCAATGAAAATGGATAATGGCCAATTTTGGGAAAAAAATCAAGCTTGGAATAATCTCAATCTTCCCCTTTTCAAGAAGATTATGATTGTTGAAAGAATTATAGCAACAGGGCATATTTATTACTCATGTACCTTTACCTCTCAAGAAGCCAATAAAATACTCAAAAACATAGTCAAAAGTTTTCTATCAGGCAAGCAGGGTGGGGTGAAAGAGATTCCTCTGGTCACTTGGGATATTTTCACTTTACCAATGGATCAATAGGGATTGGACATCTGTAATATCCCAAATAATTTTTTTGCAGAAAATTTGCTTCAGAATTTATGCCGTTAATTTCACAAACTGAAACCATAACATTAATTGACAAACAGGAAAATATGAACTACAACTGAAAATTGACAGAATGCACATGCAATAGAACTCAGTCTTATTATATTAATATAGAAAATGCTAGTACACAAACTGGAAGTGGCTGAGGTAATGACTTTGTTTCCAACCACCTGTGGGTATTATGCACGGAAGAATTTTTTTCTCCTAGATGGTGCTCAACAGGCAGCCGGCAGCCCCTTTCAGCCACCAGATAGCTCGATGTGCCATTATGTCTGTGACTTGAGCCAACTACGTGGTCCCTCACACATTTGTTATGAATGCATGTTTGAAGGTGGGCCTCCCGACTCCGAAGGTATGGCTTTTCATTGGTATAATTGAGTAATTTTCCTTACTTGTTGTTGACCACTACGTGTCAATGACCCATAGCAATACACCCCCTTTTTTTGCAAAAGGGATAGCGCCTAATCGATGTATCTGTGCCATCCAGCTATCATCATCAACCTGATCTTCATGTTATAATGTAAACCCATTCTGCATGTATATGATGTAAATAATCTTAGCAAAACCATGTCATGTATGTAATTGCCTAGGTAAACCTACTTTTCTGCTAATGATCTACATTTTGGGAGGTTTTTTGTCTCACTGATCCATTCTCGAATGGTCGGCAGAGTTTTCCTTCAGTCTTACCCCAAGCCAGAATGTATTTTTTCACTGGGATCTTAGGCGAGTCCTAGTGTTATAGATCGATTCTATGTAAAAGTGATTTGGGAATAATCCTAACTATTTGGTTAGGTTATTTTATTACAAATTGTTTGGTCTGCTAAGTTATATTTGCATCACAGAAATGGGTAGTCTGTGAGGGTCTATTATAGATGGGTTTTCCCCCTTATGATGTAAAAAATATGAAAATTATGATGTAAAGTGTCTTGAGGGTTAAAAAAAAAAAAATATCCCCTCGTAGGTTAATTAATTAAATTTTCTAGCAAAAATTAATTAAAATCCTAAGTAAGAAATTTAATTAATTCTAGGTCCTAAATAAATTTAAATTCTCCAAAGGAAAAATTCGTCGGTCCTTAAAAATCAAAATTTAAAAGGCCCCGAGGCTAAGATAAATTAATCATTTCACTAAATTTTAAGCCCTTGGTCGCTGGGAGTTGAGTCAAAATCAAATTTTTGAGGAAATTAACTCAAAATTTTTATTTTTGAGTTAATTAAAATGCATTTAATTGAAAAATTCGAATTTCCTCAAGTATTTAATAATTCGATGGATAAGATTAAAAGAAATTTTAATCCTCATCAATGGTCGAAATTGCTTTGACAAGGATCACTCGAACTAGCCGTTGGAAGATTTATCTTTAAATAGGAGGTCATTTCATTTGTCAGTTGGTCCATCCAATCTTTGAGTCGTGTGCTAAGCGAAAAGCTCTCATGTAATCTTTTTTGGATAATAAAGAAAGACTTTGGGGTTAATTTTTGCCAGTGTTACTCTTCATGGAAATACTGTAAGATGTGCCATTTTCATACGTAATTTTTTTTTAGCGATTGATGATAGCTTCTGAAGAGTGATTTGAATACAGGTATCTTGCTTAGTCTGTGGAGTTTAAATGATAATTTGAATTTTGAATGTAATAGCAGGTGTCTCTATGTATCTTAATTGAAAAATTCGAATTTCCTCAAGTATTTAATAATTCGATGGATAAGATTAAAAGAAATTTTAATCCTCATCAATGGTCGAAATTGCTTTGACAAGGATCACTCGAACTAGCCGTTGGAAGATTTATCTTTAAATAGGAGGTCATTTCATTTGTCAGTTGGTCCATCCAATCTTTGAGTCGTGTGCTAAGCGAAAAGCTCTCATGTAATCTTTTTTGGATAATAAAGAAAGACTTTGGGGTTAATTTTTGCCAGTGTTACTCTTCATGGAAATACTGTAAGATGTGCCATTTTCATACGTAATTTTTTTTTAGCGATTGATGATAGCTTCTGAAGAGTGATTTGAATACAGGTATCTTGCTTAGTCTGTGGAGTTTAAATGATAATTTGAATTTTGAATGTAATAGCAGGTGTCTCTATGTATCTTAATTTTATTATTATTTTCTCGCTCTATTCTGATAGTTGAATTGAGTTTTGCAGGAAAACCTTGATTTTAGATCCTCGGGCGTTAGGGGAAGTTTTCAGTTCGACCAGCCAACTCCCGATCCATGTTTTCTGAAGAGCCCAGCTTAATTTGATCTCGGGATTATCATAAGATTTTTATTGGTGATGCATGAAGGGTTTTGAGCTAAGCATCTCCTTTAAAGTTTAAAAAATTTAAAAAAGATTATGTGCAAAATTGATGAATCTGACTGTTGAGAGCCTTAGATATCAAATCTAGGAGCGGCGTTGAACTCACACTCCACAGATCTCATAGATCTGTCATTCCTGTGCATAGATCTCTAAAGTTTTGGGTTTTCTGACTTGAGTTTCTTGGGTTTTATTTATTTTTTGTATATCCGGGTTCTGGGTATTTTTAGTTTGAGGTACAGGTTGCAGATCTGAAGGACAAGTTTGATTTGAAACTAGATCTAGGCCCTAGAGGGTAAGATCTAAACTCAAAACCATTTTTGCAAGGGCATTATTTTTACAGTCCAAGGGTTTTAAATTTTTTTAAATCTGTAAATAATTTTACGAGGGTTTCATTGATAAATCTAAAGCATAAGTATAATATTTAAATCAGAAGTTTCTCAGAAGGTTTTTAAGGGCTCATTGAGCTACCATTCACTGGAATCAGAATTTATTTTTCTCTGAAAATTTTTCGAAATCGTTTTGCTACCTTGGGTTTACTCCTCTCTCTTGCTGTGTTTTTCTATTCTCGGGGAGATTCGAATTTTTTTTTCCATTCGCTACTATAGCCTCCCTCTTTGTTGCTCCTTCAACCCGTGTTGAGAGCTCCAGCTCTGTCTCTTCGCTGCTACCTTCCTGCGTTTTTCTCTTCCTCGCAGCCTCTCTCCCGTCAGCTTCCCAATCCACGTCCACTCCATCCATTGTTGCTCTTTGATTTGTCGTTGCTCCTGCTTGCTGCCCTAGCCCACAGCTACAGCTCCCCACATGATTTCCAACCTACAATCTCAAACATTGCCTTGTCGATTGTGGCTCCTCAATAAACCCCTCGCTCCTCACTACCATTGTTCCCTTTCGCAGTCTCTTAGCCCGCTAGTGGATCCCTCTCACTGCAGCCATATTCTCCCTGTGTATTACCTTCCTTGCCATCGAACCCGTGGCTCTGTCTCCACTGTCAAGCTGCTCTCCCGCCGTCAGACCTACAAACAAGCCTTTTTCGATTTTCATTCACCTTTTGTGTGTTCATTGGGTTAGATAAGGTAGGGCTAGGTTTGATGTATTTTGGTTTTATGACTTTCATTTCATTTTGATTTTTTATTTTAATTCTAAAGCATAAACAAACAAATAAAAATTCTAAAATTCGATTTCTTAGTTTATGGTTTTTCAATTTTCCTTTTTATTTTGAATTTACTTTTTGTTTTTTGCATTTTTCAATTTTCATTTTCTTTTATGATTTTGACTTTGATTTTGTTTACATTTAAAAAAATTTAAGAAAGCAAAAAACATAAAAAATTCTAAAAACTTAAAAAACCTAAAAAGAAATCATTTTATGTGACTAAAACTTGAATCGAAATTAATTTTTCACATTAAAAGATTTTAATTTTTTTATGTGGCCTTTGGCCCATTTAAAAAATTTTAAAAACTATTAAATCATTTTGATTTGTTTTGGTCACATTATAAAATCTTAATTGATCATTTACCACATTAGTCTTGCTTCATAAAACTTAGCACATTGAAGAAATTTCCGTAAGGAATAATTAAATTATTAATCTATAGTTCCTTCTTGGTGTTCTTTTTGCGTGTTAAGGGTAAAATCTAAACAAAACTTTCATGGTATTAACACTTTTCATTTCTCTATAGTTAAACACACTTAATTTTATTTTTTTTATCTAAAAATTGACTATAGGAAAGTGATAAATTTTCCTAGATTTGGGTCACTAAGCACAAATCATTTTAATTCTAGGATTGTGAATTGATTAGCATTTAAATTTCATGTTTTTTTTTTAAGTATTTGGATCTCTAAAAATTTAATTGCTAGAATATTTTGCATCTATTGAAATTGATCATTGTTACTTGAATTATTTGATGTTTGTTACATGTTAGATATTTTGCGAATATTTTCGAGTAATTGTTAAAATACTCTGTCATGGAATTGTAATAGATTGCATATCTTTGTTTCCTAAGCTGAGTATTTTTTGAGCATCTGTTAACATTGATTGCAAAGAAGTTTTTGTTCCTTTTGAGCTATAATTGTATAAAAAAGATTCGAAATGAACTTGTGGTTCAATTGTAACATTTTCAAGAGTTTATTTTTAAGTCTTCATCCAATAAAGCAAGCATCTCATTGAGGGCTTTTGCGACACAAGTGTTTCTAATCCTCGAGTCTAACTTCATGCCATCATCTGGTGCATTTGCATATAAGTTAGCTTTGCATAAATAAAATTTACTTCCAAGCATAAGCTTGGTTGATAGATAGATAAGTATCCATCTATCTTTGCTTGAGAAACATGCTTGTCATAGTGTTTAAAATGGCGACCTTGCAGTCGTCAAAGCCACAACTCTCTGCAGCGCCGGAGGCACTGGGTATGTTAAATTTTCAGGAAAGGTATCGTTAATCACACCTTAGTGTGCTTCACTTTATCTTCTCTCTGCCAATTACTACGAAATCAGGGTCAACATAGAAATGATCGAATAATTCACATTCAAATAGGCATTTAACTAAAATTAACCAAGATTCTTGCATCTCACCTTAGCTTTAGAATCTGCATTTCATATAAGATAATCATTCATCTAAGCAGCAGTTGCTAATCGATTACGCGGTCTTAATTTCCCTAGCAAAATCGTTGACTCCATAAGGCACTGGTATCAATCGTTTAAAATCTAATCAAATCTTATAAGTCTTGATAAATCTTAATCAAGCACTTGATCGCTTAGCTGTGTCTCCCGAACTGGTTGGTTCCCAACTAGTTCTTCTTCATTCCATTTTTCCATAGGGTCTACCTCTCTTACCCTGTTGTAGGGAGACAACTTAAATGGAAAGATTGGGGATCAGGGTGACAGCGCCCAATCTGAGTCGTTGTTGTGGTGCCTAGACACTCTGTGCGACAATACTTGTCATGGGCACTTTTGGGTATTGATTGGTAGGGGGATTTGACAGAAAGAATGGGCTACGTATGTACTCTTGTCTCCACTACCCGATTTCCCAGTTAGCCTTGTATCTTAGTCCCATGGGATCTCGTTTACCAGCCATTAGCTTTAGGGTTAGCACTACATGGGAAATCCCGATTTGGCTGTGTTGTCCCGCTTCCCGGTACCATATACATCACCCCCTACCACTCATTTTAGCCCCATTCACCTCTTTTCCCATCCCAGTCCACATAGGGATAGCCTCCCCCTCCCCTTTTCCACACCTTGGGTCGGGCCTAGAACGATGCCTTGAAGGTTGATGCAGTTAAAAAGAAAGGAAAAGCATAATTTGGCCACTATCAATAGGAAATGTACCACAAAATGCAAAAGATAGTTGGGACATACAAATTAGCACGTGACAAAAGCCAAACATGAGCTCTATGTGAAAATTTTGCTGCAGTAATAGATTTATTTCTCCTACTTATTCACAATAAGTTATTCACCAATGCTTCAGTAAATATCAAAATAAATTCAGCTACAGACTTCACAAATTAAGAACAAAAAATTAAAAGGCAAGAGAAACATCAACATATGAACAATCACATTGACACACTTGTTTTTGGACAATCGTCCCCAAATAAACCCAGTGTGGGAAAACCGGTGTAGCAGATCTGAGGGTTTCTATTCTTGGCAATAAATATTTGAATGCAATCTGGATGCCCCAGAGGAAATGGCAATGTGAAAATTTCAAACACGAAACTCTACTACAATAACTGATTTATTTCTCCTACTTATTTTGCACAATAAGTTATTAACAAAACCCTTCAGTAAGCATCAAAGTAAATTCTACTACAGTTGTCACATAATAACATAGAGAAAAGAATAGAGAAATACAAGCACAAGAATCAATCACATCAACACAGTTATTTTTGGACAATAGTCCCTGGAAAAACCCAATGCAGGAAAACCAGTGCAACAAATGAGCGTTTATTTATTATTCTTCAGCAACAATCTCTTTACAATGAATGATTTTGCAGCACATAGAGAAACCTTTAAGAAAACACCTGAGATAACTGTCCTCCTCCCTTTGGAGAAATTCTGACACGCCAGAGACCCTCCAGCCTTCACTGCGTCACCTCTGCGTCATATGTGTGAGAGTTGCGTCCCTAGCTACGTTGTCTCTCAGATCTCTCCCTCTCCGTTGTCTCTCTTAAGTACTGCGTCACCTCCTCCTCAGTCTCTGACTGATGTTGTACCCTCCTCTTCCTTCACACTGCACTTTCCCTCTTGAAATCGAACTCTTACTCCTTGAGAATTGGTTTCCCTCAGGTTACTGAGTATTTGCCCGGTGTATCTCCAAATGACTCTCAAGTCTCCCTTTATACTTTTCATGTTGAGATATCAACGGCCGTGATCTTATCTCTAATTAACATCTAAGATTAAATTAGACTTTATCCTCGTATCTTAGAAGCTTCTCACCCATATTTTCATTAATACCCATTAATATTTTTATTTTCCTAAGTTTAAATTTAGGAACCCCATTAAAAAGATTAATTATTTTAATAAAATACAATTCGGGTGGAATTTCACCAAACTATTTATGGGTCTTGGAGATCTCATGTGTTCTAGCCTCTCCACAAAATTTCAGAGCTAAAGCACATCCGATGCTATCCAAAATCAACACTCCCTCTTAGCGAGGAATGTGCTCTGGAAAATACTTCCTAGTAGAAATATCACCCTGATCCACAACATCGATCCTCTGCGCTGTTGATGCTCGGCCTGCTGCCTTTCATCCACTGCGTTGCTACAACCTGTACTGCTGCCCATGACACTGCCACTATCATTGTTGCATTTGTACTACAACTCCCTCTCAATATGCTGCATCATGTTGCCCATAGCATTGCCACTGCTAATTGTTGCATTGCAACTCCCTGCACTATCCCCTTCTACTACTGAAACGGATTCTCAATCATCCCCATCTTCTCCCTAAAATAAACAAACTTTGTTCTTCCTAGAGCCTTGGTGAGAATGTCTGCCACCTATTGGAGTGTACTGTCACTGTCCTGCCCCCCATTGGACACAGTCTCTAATAAAATGGCACTTGATATCAATGTGCTTCGACTAATCATGAAAAACTGGATTCTCAGAGAGCTTGATGCAACTTTGATTATCACACAAAATATTGGTTGCTTCCATTCTTCTCCTTAGTAGATTCACAAGCAACTTCCTAAGCCATATGGATTCACACGATGTTGTGTTAGCTGCCATATATTCAGCTTCAGCTGAGCTTAGACCTATGGATTTTTGTTTCCTACTACACCAGGAGGTCATTCCTGATCCAATGTTGAAATTGTACCCAGTGGTACTTTTCCGATCTATTGAACTTCTAGTCCAATCTGCGTCAGTGAGCCCACTCAGCCTAATGTCATTGCCTCGGGTGTACATTAATCCATGCCCAACTGTTCCTCGTACATATCTGAGAACATGCTTGGTTGTTGCCCAGTGTGCCCTCTTTGGTTCCACCATGAACTGACTGAGGGTCTTGACAACATAACAAATGTTTGGCCTGGTATTAACCAGATACATTAGGAACCCTATGAGCTACCTGTACAAGGTGGGATCGACTTCTTTATCTTCAAATGCATCAATCTTCTTCGAGTTGGTAATAATTGGAGTAGCCATAGGTCTACAATCCTGCATTCTGAACCTTTTCAAAAATTTTGTAGCATATTTTTCTTGTCCAAGGAAAATTCCACCCTTCTACTGCCAAACTTCCAACCCCAGAAAATACTGCATCCGTCCCAAATCCTTCATGTCGAATTTTGTAGCTAGGTTTTCCTTGCAATCTTTGATGAGCTTGGATGAATTAGTTAGAAAAAGGTCATCCACATATAACACCAGAATTAGAGGCTCATTCTCAACAATCAGATAGTAGAGGTTGGGATCTGCGTCATTCTTGACGAATCCCATCTTCTGCAAGTAACCATCAATTCGACCGTACCATGCTCTAGGCGCTTGTTTAAGCCCATACAAGGCTTTCTTCAACCTGCACACATGAGATTTCTTCTCTTGTGTCTCAAAACCCTTTGGTTGTTCAATGTATACTTCTTCTTCTATCACCTCTTTCAAGAATGCAGTCTTGACGTCCATTTGGTGAATCTCCCACCCCATTTGTCCTGCAAGGGATATCAAGGATCTAATAGAAGTATACCTGGCTACTGAGGCGAAGGTTTCTTCGTAATCTATTCCTTCCTTCTAAGCATACCCCTTAGCCATGAACCTGACTTTGTATTTTCCACATTGCCATCTGCAACATATTTGACCTTGTAGATCCATCTTGAACCTAAAACTGACCTGTCCTGAGGTCTAAGCATTGTTGCTCACCGGAGTGGCACCTGATGATTATATGAAGACTACATGCCCAAGGATGATCCAGAGAGCACTTGTACCATCAGATATCGTTAGTCAAAAGAGTTTTTTAACTCTACTTCTATCTTCTCATCATCTTTCTTATACCCAGATTCCACACCCTACAGGGAATTGTAATAAGTGATACTAGTAATGATGAGTTTTGAGTCTGTAACAGGCCTAGGATGTTGGGACTTGATCAGCGAACGAGTACACCTTAGACTGTTTTTTTTATCTGGTTAATTATCCCTCTTTTTCAGAGGTAGATAATTTTCTAGGTTTCTTCACTCACGTTTTACCCCAAAGCCGGGGGGACGGTTTGAAGGTTGAACCCCTGACACATCTTAGTGTCTAGAGTCGATATATATTACCATACTAGATCACACATAAAATTTCGTAGAATTTGGTTAGGTCTTGGTAGTCATTTTTTAATTTTTTAGATTTCTCGCAGGTCAAAAATTACAAATAAAATTGTATTTAAATTGTAATAAGTGTAGTCCAGAGAAGTTGTATGGGGTATGAGTAATCTTACACTTCTTACCCTCATCTTTCTACTATGACACACTTTGAGGGGTTAATAATGTGTTTTGGACCCTCAAAACCCACTTTTTCTATGTTTAGTGGGAAATCTGGCAATTAATTAAGCCATAAATTAAATAAATGGAGAAAAATAAATATCCACACATGCTAAATGTTGTGGAAATGACATGGAAAATTATAGGGGAGTTAAAGTGAAGTCCCAAGGTGATGTGGATTCCTAAAATCAAGGAAATGACATGTGCTCAAACAAAATCGAATTTCTAGCATTAAATGAAAAAGCTGCTTGGAAATTCGAATTTGTGAAGTTAGTGCACATTTAAGAGGATTTAGGCAAATATTTAGTGGACATTTTTGTTGGAAATTGTCCCACATGGGTTACCACCCGTATACACTTGTCATTCCACCATAAAATTTGAATTTGGCACATAAGGGAAGAAGGAAATAATGTCCACTTGCCAGAATTCGATTTTTACACTTGGCATTGGAGCTCCATTCAACAAATTCGAATTTCTCTTTGGGATTGTCACCTCATGCCACTTGTTTAATCACTTCTACAATGGGATTGGCTTTTGTAGAGGGAACATCTTGTTGGGATTACAAAATCAAGCATGAGGGGAAGTTTTTGGAGAAACCAACCCACTCTTGATACATTCTTAAAGGAGCTCTCATTTGTTCTTTGAACCTTCATAGTTTTATCTTACAAAGTGGTTTTGCAAGGATTTCGGCACATAGATTGTACACAAGCCGAGAACTTCTAAATTTAAATCTCTAAAAAAAACATTGTACTTCATTTCTTTCATTTGCTATCTAAGAGCTTGAAGATGGCTAAGCAAAGACGAGAGTTTACTCTCACTCTTTAGATTAGCCTTTCGTAAATTATAATTGTACATATACATTTTATCTTGCTGATTTTTCTATTAATACTTAACTTATTTTGCAACCATTGCTTGGATTGTTTGCTATCTCTTGTGTTGCAGATTTTGAAGAGCAACTTCTTGCAACATCTAACAAGTGTTTGCAGAACCTTTGGCAAGTGTTGGGGGTTTGATTTCCAAGGATGTCGTGAGCCCTTTTGAGGCTTATTTTGGCCAAGTCGAGTTCACTAGAGGGTTGCCCATTTTCATTTGGAGGAAACTCATACCTTGTTTCTCTTGCACAAGTTTTGTGAGATCTTGTCACTACTTTCTCAAGAAAGGAGGTCTAGTGTCCAAGTTTCAAACAATTATTGTGAAGACTCTCCTTGAAGTATAGTTGAGAACTTTGAAGTGCCCTCTTCTCATTGTAATATTAATAAAATATCTAACTTGGTTGTGGGAGCTTGGGATTTCTCCCATGGTATCCTATCTCCCCATTTAGAGGGAGGCTTCTCTTGGGTGGATTGACATTTGCATGGTTTAAACTTTCATACTTCATTCACTTACATGCATGCTTTAATTGGGAATTAACACAACCTCACTATCACATTTCATTAAGTTAAAGTTTGTTACAATTTCATTTGAGCTTTGCATTTTCTTTCTCATTGTTTCTTGGAGCTACAAGCTTACATTTTACTTTGAGCAATTCATCCTTTCCATGCAAGTATTTTATATTCTTAACAAACTTTGATTCATTTCCATTTACCTTGGTAAATTGTTTCATGAGAACTTGAATACATGCTTCAATTTTATGCTACATTGTTATCTTGAATATTGGAGCAATTTATTGTCATTGTCTATTTGAACCAAATTTTACTTTCAAGCAAATTACTTGTATCATTTTAATTCATTGATGAAACACATGCAACACTTGTAAGCTAATTTTATTCCTCCAATTGAAGTTATAATTGCAACTTATGTTGAACACTATTTCACTTTCAGGCATCGCAAATCAATCTCTTTGAAGCATTTGCATGTATCATTATTTTAATTTGGGGACTTAACACAATTTGCATTTCATCTAGGCATCTTAGTGTAGGAAGACCCCAAGCTTCATTAAAATTTTACCTCCAACATAAGTTGGTTGAAGTAGACAATTTAGGGATCCTCTACTCCTCTATTGACTCCTCACTGTGAGATCCATATCATTGGGCAAGGGTGAGGTCTGAGGATTGAAGAATTAAATTGTAATCTTGTTGTAGAGCTAATTAATAAAATTAATCAAGAGCACTTTCCATTACATTTACTTTACTTGTCTCTTGATGGTTTGAGTTTTCATATTCAAAGTCTATTCCAAAAGCAAGTATTGTCATCATTTCGGACAAGTGTTTTCTTTTCATGTTTCAAGTCTAATTGCATATTGATCTCTTGGTTTAGCACTTCCTTTCTTTTACATCTCCAAGTTAATTACTAATTTTTGGGTTTTGGCAAGATATGTTTCACATGTTTTGATTTATAAAGTTGATTATCTCAAAAGCATTTTTTATCTTACATATCTTGTGTTAACAATTCTTATTTACATTTCAGGGTTACTTTGTTTTCTCTTTTGAGAGCATTGCATTTTACTTTGAGCAAATATATCTTTAAATTGTTGAGCAAATTCCTTATAAGGCACTGGTTTTATGGGTTTTTAATCATATTAATGATTGGCATTGTTATTTCAAGTTGTTCACTTCATATTTGCCCATAAATCCTTAAAAGTAATCCATTTTCACTATAACACTTTCCTAGAAACTCACATCTTTTAACTTCACTTTTCATTAGGGACCACCCCCGTTAGCTAACCTAAGAGATAGCTCAAACAGAGAGAGTCGGGATTAGTGTGACAACCCCTTCTCTGAGTTACCTGCCACCAACCACACCTCATGGGGTTGAAGGCTTTTCTCACTAACTTGTAGGTAGGTGTAGGCGGCAGGGTCAACAGGCACCACTTCCCATACATCATTGACAATTATGGAACTGTATTCCTCCATGATATCATCTACCTATACTTGATGTTGAATGACATCCTGAAAATTAGAGGGTTCTCCAACTTGAGTCACCAAGGCTTGGTATCTATCTGGTTGTCTGCGTCCCCTTTTCTCATTCCTAGGAGCTCTAACGAAATCCTTTGCATCCCGTAGTATCTGTCGAAGTTCTCGGCTCGTTCTTCCACTGGTAGTGGGTAGATCTATTTTCTCCTCCTCCTGAGACTCCACCTGCTGTGATACTTCTGGATTCTTGTCTTTTGGAGAAATATTGGTGTTGATTTCTGCTAGTTGAAGTGGCTAGACCAATGGATCATCTTTTGACTTCTCTTCGAAAGGCATTTCTCGAGATTTCCTAAAAGCTTTGTCCTCCATGAACTTTACATCCCTCCGTACCACGATCTTCCTATTTCTAAGAAGATAGATTCTATATGCCTTAGCATTCTCGATATATCCCACAAGATATCATTTTTCTGTAGTTTGATCCAACTTCTTTCTCTTTTCTTTGGGTGTATGGCAGTACACCAAACTCCCAAATATTCTGAAATGACTCACCTCAAGCTTCTTGCCGTGAAGACAATCTCTAGAGTAATCTTACCTAATGCCTTGTGAGGAGTCTTGTTCTGGACATATATTGCTGTGTTGCATGCTTCTGCCCATAGAAATTTGGGCACATCCTGATCATACAACATTGCCCTTGTTGCTTCAACAATAGTCCTGTTCTTCCTCTCTACTACTCCATTTTGCTCCAGATTATATGGAGTTGTCCACTCTCTTCTGATATCGTCCCTTGCACAGAAATTAGTGAAGTCGTTATCAATGTACTCTCCACCATTGTCTGAGCGCAACACTTCTATCCTTTTCCTTGACAAATTATCAACCAAAACCTTAAACTCTTTGAATCGATAAAAAACCTCATCCTTGGTTTTTAGAAAATAGTTCCAAGTCTTCTTGGAATAGTCATCAATGAAGGCAACGAAGTATTCGACACCACTAAAAGCTTGTGTGGAAATGGGTCTGCAGATATTTGCGTGTATCAATCCCAAAACACTCTTAGCCCTATTGTTACTTCTAGAATAAGTTGCTTTGGCATACTTGCTTAGGGTACACCCTCTGCATACATCGCCTCATTTGGTACTTAACTCTGGAACTCCTGCGACAGTTCTTTTGAAAATTCTTAGAGCCCCATGGTGTAAGTGCCCCATCCTCCTGTGCCATAGTTCATTCAAATATTTTTCTCCACTGCTACCTATCAGTGTCATTGGAGATTCTAGTTGTAGCTTATACAGTCTGTTACTTCTGACTCCAATTTGGGCCTTATTCTTCCAACTCGGATGTTTGACATATACTTTCTTCCCAATGAAGAAACATCATAGCCCTTATTTTTTAATTGAGATACAGATAGTAAGTTCATCCCCAATCCAGGCACATGTAGTACATTAGTAGCTCGAAGCCGATCCCTTGCTTCTGTTTGAAAAACTATAGTACCTCTTCCTATGGGGGTACATTTTGACTTATTTGCCATGGTGATTTGGAAGTTCATTTGTTCTTCTTGATAGTTCGGGAAACATTCTCTTATTCCTGTCATGTGCGCAGAAGCTCCACTATCAATATACCAAACCTTAGAAGAAGCAGAACTTGCCAAGCAAGCGACTTCTTCTTCCAGACTAGAAACTAACATAGAATAATCGTGTTCCATATTCTTCATGCTTTCCTCTTTCCCAGAGAACTGCGTGAGTCCTTTTGAGTTGTTGCTCTAGCATCATGCTCCCGAATCATTGCAGATTCTCTAATCCTGTTGCCCGATCTCATCCGATACCATGTGAAAATTTCAAACATGAAACTTTACTACAGTAACTGATTTATTCCCCTTACTCATTTTCCACAATAAGTTATTTACAAAACCCTTTAGTAAACATCAAAGTAAATTCTACTGCAATTGTCACATAATAACATAGAGAAAAGAACAGAGAATTACAAGCACAAGAATCAATCACCAACACAGTTATTTTTGGACAATCGTCCCTGGAAAAACCCAATGTAGGAAAACTAGTGCAGCAGATGAGGGTTTATTTATTATTCTTCAGCAACAATCTCTTTACAAGGAATGATTTTGCAGCACATAGAGAAACCTTCAAGAAAACACCTAAGATAATTTTCCTCCTCCCTTTGAAGAAATTCTGACACCCTAGAGACCCTCCAACCTTCACTGCATCATACGCGTGAGAACTGCGTCCCTAACTGCGTTGTCTCTCAGAGCTCTCCCTCTGTGATGTCTCTTTGAAGCATTGCGTCACCTCTTCCTCAGTCTGCGACTGATGTTGATACCCTCCTCTTACTCCTTGAGAATCGATTTCCCTTTGGTTACTGAGTATTTGCCCGGTGTATCTCCTAATGACTATCAAGTCTTCTTTTATACTTTTCCTGTTGAGATATCAACAGTCGTGATCTAATCTCTAATCAATGTCTAAGATTAAATTAGACTTGATCCTCGTCTCTTAGGAACTTCACACCCATATTTTCATTAATACCCATTAATATTTTTATTCTCCTAAGTTTAGACTTAGGAACCCTATTAAAAATATTAATTATTTTAATAGAATACAATCCGGGTGGAATTTCACTAAACAATTTCTGGGTCTTGGTGATTTCATGTGTTCTAGCCCATCCACAAAATTTCAAAGCTAGAGCACATATGATGCTACCCAAAATCAACAGGCCATCCACTCAGAGAAGATAACTAAGAATTTTCTCACACTGATTCTCGAGATTTTATCCTGTCCCCAGCTCCTGGATGATCCACTACGCAGTCTCTATGTGAGCCTGCGCAGCCACTGTGTGACTTCTGCGTGGAGACTCCCTCTAACTACGTCAACCTAACCTGCTGCCACTTCTGCTGCTGAGAAATTGAGATTTCTCCTGCCAATCAGCCACAGTGATTCCTGGCACTGATCTTTGCTTATCCCCCAACACTTCTCCATCAACCTCCTCCAGTTTTTGCACTGTCCCTTTGCGTCAATCTCCTCCAATTGTTGTGTTGTCCCTCATTGGCTCAATGCTAGCTCTATTATCCTTCACTGTCTTCTCTGACATGTATTCACTGTAACTGGAAATCATTTCCTTCCAGTACTACCTCTGATCCTCACTGCTTGATCACTGGTTCGAATTCCTTAGCAAATCCTGCCCTAGGAAAATCAAACTGACTAATCAACTCTCTGTCTTTCAAATGAACCCCAAGCCTCCTTCTTATACTTTTTTCGTTAAGACTTCAACAGTTGAGATTAAGTCTCTAATCAACGGTTAAGATTAAAACATGACTTGATCTGCTTTCTAGATCATTCTCACCCATATTTTGATTAATACCCATTAATATTTTAATTTCCCATCAAAAATATTAATTATTTTAATAAAATACAATCTGGGTGGAACTTCACCAAATGGTTTCTAGGTTCTTTAGAACTCATTTGCCTTAGCCTCTCCAACAATTTTCATGGCTAGAGCACATCTGATGCTACCAAAAAGCTAACACTCCCTCTTAACGAGAAAAGTGCTCTAGCAACAATGTTCAACTGCATGCTGCTCTATCTCTGAAGCATCCTCTTTCTGCATTGTTGCCTCATCACTGTGTTGCTGCTGCTACTGTACTGCTGCCCATGACACTGCGACTGGCACTGCTGCATCTGTACTACAACTCCATATCAAATGTTGTATCACGCTATTGAAAGGGATTTTCCAGCATACCCATCTATTCTCAAAATTGAACAAACTTTGTCCTTCCTAGAGCCTTGGTGAGTACATCTGCTACTTAATTTCTTGTAGGAGTATACCCCCACTATACCACCCCACGCTGAACACATTCCCTAATAAAGTGACATCGGATATCAGTGTGTTTGGAGCGATCATGAAATACTGGATTTTCAGAGCTTGATACAACTCTAATTATCATAGAAGATCTTTGTCGCTTCCATCCTTTTCCTGAATAGATTTACAAGTCATTTCCTAAGCCATATAGATGCACATGTTGCTTTGCTAGCTGCCATATACTCAGCATCAACAGAGGTCAGTGCTACAGACTTTTGTTTCCTACTACACCAGGAGGTCATCCCAGATCCAATACCAAAGCAATACCCAGTGGTACTTTTCCTGTCTACTAAACTTCTTTCCCAATCTGCATCAATGAATCCACTCAATTTGATATCATCACCCTTGGTGTATCTTAATCCAAAATTGACTATTCCCCGCACATACTTGAGAATGTGCTTTGTTGCCACCCAGTGCGCCCTTTTTGGTTCCACCATGAACTGACTAAGTGCGTTGACAGAATAATAACATATGTCTGGCCTGGTGTTGACCAGATACATAAGAGACCCAATCAGTTGTTCGTATACGGTGGGGTCCACTTCCTTGTCTCCAGAAGCATCTATTTTCTTCCAATTGGTAATCATAGGCGTAGCCATAGGTCGAGAATCTTGCATTCTAAATCTTTTCAGAATTTTTGATGCATAACTACCTTGGTCAAGGAAGATCTCACCATCCTGCAACCAAACTTCCAATCCCTGGAAAATAGTGCATTAGCCCCAAATTCTTCAAGTCAAATTTTGTTTCCAGGTTCTTGCAATCCTCTGAGTCTGGATGATCCTGTCAAAAATAGATCATCCACATACAATACCAAAATTAATGGCTAACCTTCTACAAACAGATAATAAAGATTGGGATCGACATCGCTCTTGATGAATCCCAACTACTGTAAGTAGTTTTCAATTCGACCATACCAAGCTCTGGGTGTTTGTTTCAGCCCATACAAGGCTTTCTTAAACCTACTGACATGAGTTCTCTTTTCATGTGTTTCAAAACCTTCTGGTTGTTCGATATATACCTCTTCTTCTATCACCCCATTCAAGAATGTTGTCTTGACATCCATTTGGTGAATATCCCATCCCATCTGTGCTGAAAGGGATATAATGGATCTGATAGAGGTATACCAAGCTACTGGGGCAAAGGTTTCCTCATAGTATATTCCTTCCTTTTGAGCATATCCTTTTGCGACAAACCTAGCCTTGTACTTGTCTACGTTGCCATTTGTAACATACTTGATCTTGTAGATCCATCTCAGGACCCACAACCGATCTGTTCTCTGGTCTTGGTACAATTTCCCAGACATCATTTGTCATGATGGAACTGTACTCTTCTACCATGGCGTCCACCCATACCTGGTGTTGTACGGCTTCTCGAAAACTAGAAGATTCTTCGACCTAAGCTACCAATGCTTGGTGCCTGTCAAGTAGTCTACGCTGCTTTTTCTCGGCTCTAGGAGCTCCAACAAATTCCTTTGCGTCCCTCGGAGTTTGTCGTACTTCTCGGCTAGTCCTTCCACTGGTGGTGGGAGGTTCCATATATTCCTCTTCCTGTTGTTTTACCTGTTGTGACACTCCTGGCTCCTCTTCTCTTAAGGAGATGATAGTATTGTTACCATGCTTGAGCCAAATACCTATCTTCCTGCTAGATCTGATCCCTGTTGCTGGACCAAAGGAGCATCCTCAGCCTGTTCTTCAAACGACATCTCTCGAGATTTCCTGAAAGCTCTATCTTCCATGAACTTTGCATCCCGCCTTACTACAATCTTCTTACTGCTTGGAATGAAGATTTGATACGCTTTTGAAGTCTCGTTGTAACCCACAAGATACCCAACTTCAGCAGTCTGCTCTAACTTGCTCCAGTTCTCTACTGGAATATGGCAATAAGCCACACTTTTGAATATCCTTAGGTGACTTACTTTTGGCTTCTTTCCCGTGAAAACACCCTTTGGCGTCTTCTTTCCTAAAGCCCTATGAGGAGTCTTGTTCTGAATGTATACAGTCATGTTGCATGCTTTTTCCCATAAAAACTTGGGTAGATTCTGATCATATAACATCGCCTTCGCTGCTCCAACAATACTTTTGTTCTTCCTTTCTATGACTCCATTCTGCTCTAGATTATAAGGTGTTGTCCATTCTCTTCGGATCCCTTCTCTTGCACAGAAATCTGTGAATTCCTTATCCATGTATTCTCCATCATTGTCTGAGCACAATATTTTGATCTTCCTTCTTGTCAGGTTTTCCACTAGAGCCTTAAACTCTTTAAACCGATCAAAGACCTCATCCTTGTTTCTTAAAAAATAAATCCAAGATTTCCTGGAACGGCCATCTATGAACGTGACAAAATACTCAACACCACTGATGGCTCTTGTAGACATTGGACAGCAGATGTCTGAGTGTATTAAACCTAATACACTCT
>APFE031077321.1:12733-28035 GCA_000404065.3 Pinus taeda | reverse complement strand
ATATATAACATGTCTTCATTTAGGTTTCAATAGTAATAGATTTACTATTAAGTTTGTCATGCATTTTTTAATTTGAAAATAACAATTTTTTTTAATGAAATTATATGTTCACCCATTTCAAATGTGATTGGTAACTCAAAGTTAAAATCAAGTCAAACTTAATTATATCGATAAACATATTTCTTTTCAAATAGGGATTACAAAATTTTAATTTTATTATCAATTATTATTAGATTTATGGTAGGATCCAAGATCCATTAAACATTCTATAATATTTTTGGTAGTATATACAAATCAAAGACTGAAATTTATGTGCAAAGTAGTTATGTTTTTTTTGTCATTTTAGTTAAATTGATTAGTTAAAAAAAACTATATGAGCAAGTTTCATATGAAATGAATTATGGTTTTTTCGGCATGTGATATTGAGAAGCCATGGCCTTGGCCCATGGTATTGTAACATAACCTATTTGTATATTAGGAGACTCTAAAATAAAGTGGATATAAATATTCATAATGAGATTCTTCTTCCATGCTTTCTCAAGTGAATATATGTTTAGCTTATAATAATAATAATAATATAATTAATTTCATAAATTTTTAACTTGAGATGTATTATGAAGTAAGTGTCTTGATGTTTATTATGGATTGATGCTTATTAACATTTACTAGCCATTTAATTTATATAATTGTGTTAGTATATGTAAATTTATATTAAAAATGTGTCATTTTTATTTTTTGTATTGATAATTTAAATACATTTTAAATATTTTAAAGCTACTTTTTTTTTTTTTGACAAGTTTAGTTGCTATATTAAATTCTGAAAAAGTTGAGGGAGTTTAGTCTCCTCAGGTACATAGGGTGCCATTGGCTGTCTTGATCAAGAGATTTACAAAACAAAGCTACCTTCTTGATCCTTGTTCTACTATTTTTACTACGGCCTATTACAGTACTGTTGTAGCTTCTTATAAAAGTAAATAACAAAAAGAGACATTTGAAAAACATTTAATCAATCATGATATGCTGGATTTGTCTCGCTGTGGATTCTTCCAGCTGGTTATCTCTTCCTTCCTGTTTGACACTCAACGAGCTGGTTGCCACTACATTTTTCTTCTCCATCATGAACTGGAGGATGGAGATGGATTCTTCCGCAGGTGCACAATGGTTGGATAGTTGCCAGAACTGCTCTTGTAGAGAAGATACTCTGTGCATGAAGAGCTGGATCTCAGCCTTGTATTTGTCATTCATGAGGTGATTTTGATCTTCTATTCTTCGGTTCTGATCTTCAAGGCGGCAATTCTGCTCCTCTAGTCTTGATTCCAGGAGCCTGTGTTGCTCGTCCAGGACAGTCTGTTGCGTTCTGATCTCCTCCAGTTCATCTTGCAGGTTTGCACAATGCAGAAAATCCTCGCTACGTGCCATTTTTGATGTGGAGCTGTGGTGTGAAGGGAGATTGTGTGCGTTAAGAGGTGGGAAGGCAGATTCGAATGGGCTCGAATAGGCGGGAGTATAAGTAATGGAGTTAATGTAATGAACTGTCCAGTCTGTATTGTCAGCAAAGGAATAGCTCGAGCCGGGTAGATGCCAAAGGATTTGGGCGGATAAAGGAGTTATTAAGCTTGAGAAGACTCGCTGCAGTGATGAGAGGAAAGTGAGGGCGTGAAAGGGGGCAGCGTAGCTGAGAAGAGACCTGGACCGAGCAGCTGCTAGCCTATGAAAACAGAGACCAGAGATATTAAACAAGAAATGAGAAATATTTAAGCAGTGCAATACCAAAATAAGAGTAGACCGAGCAGGCGGAGGATTCGCTTGAGCCTTCTGGTCGTTCAGGGATTGAACCGTGCGTGCCAAGATAATTCCTTCTCTTAGAGTCTGTAATGCAGAATGAGTATTGTTGGGTGCTGAGATAAGGGTGAAGAGGGGTTATTATAATCTGGAGCGAGAGTGAATCGAGGGGGGGACGATTCACGGGAAGGGCGTTTAGCTGAGAAAGATCACATAATCCGATCCCGTATCTGATTCCACCGGTAATGGAATGATTGATGTTACTTGATGGAGGGTAGTTCTGAGCTTCAGCACTGAAATTGCAGGGGGTCGTCCTAGGCATTGGTTACATTTTCCCGTCGCATGCTTTTTTGACTGTGTTATGTGAGGCATTGAACATATAATCCGTTTTCATGGTATGAGTTGATGATTGTCGACGGCGTTGCATCTTAGAGCGCCCATCGATCTTCTACATGCACTATTGGCTCTACTATTTGCCTGTTTGTTTAAGTTCCGAAGAATGTGGTAGAACTGTACATCTTCAAAATTTCGAAGGAGGAGTTTGTTGCGGTTTATGATCTGTTGGAGATTGGAATTAGGTGAGCTCTGGTTTTGGGCCATTAGGCAGATGATTATTGTAGAGTCCCCAAATATCATAGCCCTCCTAATTCCCAAATTTTTTAGTTGAAGGAGACCTTGATATAAGGCCAGAGCCTCAGCACTATTATTATTTCTTTTCCCTAGACTCCATTCATAGATGCAAATGGTATCCCCTGTTTCATCCACAATTAGTCCTCCGGCTCCAGCTTGACCTAGATTCGATTTTGAGGCTCCATCAAAATAGAGCGAGTTACAATTGCTACTCTGAACCCAAGTCTTAAAGTCCTATTCTGAGAGTCTGATTTCCCAAGTTCTGGGTTGAGTTTGATTTAGCCTACCTTTTATTGGATCCCCCTGATTTTCACCTTGCCTTTCCAAAATGTAACTGATGATGTTTCTTTCCTCCACTGTAAAATCTGTTGCTTGGATTTTCCCTGTAGATTTGATTGCAATTGCCTCCTGGGCCAGGGTGTGCGCTTTGCTACATGTAATTCGAACATTAGGCTCTTTGTCTTGAAATATTTTTTTTGTTTCTGGACAGCCATATTCTCCATAGCAGTGTGTGTGGAATGGTGTCCCAAACTCTTTTCACAAGTCTGCTACACTTTTCTCTCCAAGGGCAGCTTTTCTTCCAAGCATAAATTGTCTCAGCTATGCTTTGCTGAGTTTGCCAAGTTATATTGCCAAGGGAAGACATTTGAGTCCAACATTTTTTGGCAAAGGGACAATCTATAGATAAATGGAGCACTGTTTCCTCAGCAGTACAGCAGTTGGGACATCTTGATAGGCCATTGATCCCTCTTTTACTTAAATTCTTTGCGGTAAGAACTTTACCTTTTAAGAGGAGCCATATGAAAAATTTTATTTTTGGTATAGCCTCTGACTTCCAAGTTATTTTCCAATGATTCCACAGGGGCATCTCGAAGGCGTTTTTGCAAATGTGATGGTGACCTGACTTTATGGTGCAGGTTGATCCTGAGGGGTCCCAACGGAGACCATCGATTTCATCTTTTTTGACAGGTGCCCTGTTATGGAGATGTGCTTTGAAGGCATGAAGTTGGCTTCTAGGAACGGCGGGATCTCCGGGAAGGCCCAGCCCATCCAAGCATGAGAGCCTGGATCCCAGTTAGAGATTTTTCCAAGACTGTGAATGTCTTTGTTGTTGAGAAGAAGAATAATGGGAATTGCTTCTTCAATGGTGTTCAATGGCTGAAGCCCTATAATCCTATCTGTGGAAAAATTGATGTCGTCCCCTCCCCCAGGAATTTTCGAAGTATTTTGCTTGAGGATGTGAACTGCTTTCTTACATAAACGCCAAATTTTGGAGGAGTCTCTATTGGGTATACTATCATCAAGAAGCTTTTGTCTGGGAGAATTGAGGTATTTGGTTTCCATGACTTGTTTCCACCATGCTGTGGATCCAGTGATTAGCCTCCATACCATTTTAACCCCAAATGCAAGGTTGAGAATTCTTGGGGCTCTAATTCCTAGTCCCCCTCTATCCTGAGATTGAATTACATTTTTCCAGTTTACCAAGTTGAACCTGCTCTTTTCTTTTTTTCCCCATTGCCATAGAAAATGTCGGAGAGAGACTTCCAATTTATGATGAAAAGTAGCAGGAGCTTGATAGAGAGTGAATCGACAGAGAGGTAGGGAAGTTATACCTGACTTGAGGAGGATAAGCCTACCTGTTGGATTGAGCCAGAGTGTTCCCCATTGCTGAACTTTTCTTTTGACTTTGTCTATAATTTCATTCCATGTCTCTGCTTTTAAAGGTCCTAGACTCACAGGCATACCTAAGTAAGAGAAGTGCTCCCATTTCATTTTGTATGTGACTCCAAAAATGTTGGAAATACTGTGGGCCACTTGATTGGTGATGTTCCAACCATATACAAAGCTTTTGTGAAAATTAACAGCTCCTCCTGAGTAGTTCATATATTGGTCGAGGAGGGTCTTGAAACACCTTGCTATAGTGGTCGAGGCTCCCCCAATCAAAAGAGTATCGTCTGCAAATTGAGAGTGGTTGATGTTTTTGACTCCATTCCCATATTTAATTCTAGTTATGAGGCCCACTCTTCTGTTATGGTCCAAGGCTTTGCTGAATGATTATGCCATGAGAATGAATAGGTAAGGGGATAGAGGAAAGCCTTGTCTAAGTCCTCTAGAAGACTGGAAAGCTTCGCATGGGCGACCATTGATCAGAGGGGATATCCAAGGTCTAGATATGCAGGCAGCTATGGTGTTGATGAAGGAGGAATCAAAGCCCATTTTTCTTAAAACAACAAAAAAAAAGGAGTGCCTTACCTGGTCAAAGGCATTAGCCAGATCGAGTTTGAGCACGAATCCTTTTTCTTGTCTTGATAGGCTTGAATGAACAACTTCTTGAACCAAGATTATGGAGTCATGAATCTATCTATTGGACATAAAACCGCCTTGATTTTCAGATATCAGAGATGGGAGGAGAGGCTTGAGTCTTGTGGCTAGGATTTTCGTGAATATCTTGTAAGAAGAATTGCATAAGGATATTGGCCGAAATCTTGAGAATGAGGTAGGCCTATTCTCTTTGGGGATGAGAGCGAGAAAGGTAGAGTTGGTGAAGCCTCCCATTTTCCTTTTCCTTTGTACCCCTCTTAGCATTTTTGTAAGATCCTTTTTGATCAGCTGCCAATATTCCCTATAGAAGCTGATGGGAAATCCGTCTGGCCTAGGTGCTTTATCTGGCTGGAATGTCCAGATTGTTCTGCTGATCTCTTCCTCTTCAATTTCACGATTCAGTGTATCGTTTAAATCCTTAGTAATACCTTTAGGAAGTTATTGGAGCAAACCTGAATAATCTTCCTCTTCTTGCCTTTCGGTGAGAAGATCCCTGTAATGGGAGGAAGCAACCTTTTTTATATCTTCTTGATTGTTGTGTTTGTTGCCTTCACTGTCAATAATGGAGCTAACGTTGTTCCTTGTTTTTCTAGCAGTGGCTTGTTTATGAAAATAAGTTGTTTTTTTATCCCCTCCCTTCAACCATAGTTGCCTAGATCTGATCCTCCATTTAATCTCTTCTTCTCTGCTGATATACATAAGTTTTCCCTGAAGATCCCATTCCTGAGTTTTGAATTGGTGGGAGAGCCCGTGGTCTTCTATTTGGGTCTGCACTTCTTCCAAAGCTTGCTTTATTCTTTTTTGGTCTTTTCTGGCTCCTGATAGCAGTTTTTGGCCCATTCCTTGAGTGTTATTCTGACATTCCTGATTTTGGTTTCCCAAATATAGCTGGGTGACCCCTCTACGTGTTGTCTCCAGGCTGTTTCAACAATTTCTCTAACCGAAGGATTATGAACCCATAACGGGCTGAACTTGAAGGGAATCAGTCCTAAGGGGTGATGAGGCTCCAGCGTAAGAAGGATAGGGTAGTGATCAGAGACAGAGGAGTTGAGAATGTTAGTGCATCCAACAACAATGGTGGATAGGAGTGATATGCTTACCAAAAATCTGTCCAGGCGCTCCATGATGTTGCCAGCTCCCAATCTTCGATTGCTCCATGTATATCTTTGATTTTTGGGTATGATGTCCACCATCTCATTCTCCTGCATTATTTCCTCCAATTGGATTCTGAAAGGGTCATGAATGAAGTTACCACCTGTTTTTTCATTAGCGTGGAGTATCAGATTGAAATCTCCAGCTATTATGATATTGGTAGTATGTTCGCTCTCAATGCTTTCCCTTAACTCATTCCAACAAAGCGCCTTTTCCCTGTATTGGTTGGGTACATAGACATTATATATGATTAGACTTTTGTCCTCCTTTTTGCTATCCAGTTTGGTCCTGATCCAGTTTTGATTGATGGTAGCTGAGTCACAGTTCCAGTGATGACTGTTCCAAATGGTAACTATTCCTCCTGAAGCTCCTCTGGAGCTACTCACGGCACCTAAGTATTGCTTTTGGGTATCAATGATTTTTTGCATTTCTTGCTGATTTTGTTTGGTCTCTTGGACCAACAGTATTTCAGGTCTTTCATTGAAGAGGAGATCTGTCAGGGCTGTTATTTTGGAGGGGTGGCCCAAACCCCTGTTGTTCCATGAAAGAACTTTCATCATGATGCATTGTTCAGATGGAGAGGTGCTCGCCTCTCAGGATCTTTCACTGCTGCTTCTTTTTCCTGATGTCCGGTTATAAAGGATTCCATTGGCATTTGAAATCGTAGCGCTATATCCTTCTGGGTACTTTCTTCTTAGTGTTGCTTGGATGATTTCCTTCCTGGGCCTGGCTTTTTATGAAAATCACTTGTGGTTCCCATCTCTTTAGAGGAACTTCTGGTAGATCTGGAAGGAGGGGCCTCCTCGGAGGGCTGAGAGGAAGTCAAAGGAATCAGGGGAGGATCTGGTAGATCTGAAGAGGGCAGATCAGGCAAAGGGTCATCCGAAGCAAGAACAAGAAAGGGGTTGGATGATGAAGGGATTGGTGGATCTTGGGGGAGGCCAGATGGGAGAGAGGTAGGGGAAGGAGGGCATTGGGTGGAAGATCCAGGAATGTCAGGATTTAAAACAAGTTTAGAGGGGGGTTTGATTTCTTTTTTTTAACAAGCTCCCAATGTCCACCTTGTTCATCGTTCTCAAGATTAGTCACCTCAGTGCATCTATTGGCAAAATGCCCATATTCATGACATACCTTGAATTTGAAAGGGATCTACTCATAATCCAGCTATTGAATGTGACTCCATTCATCCACCTTTAGCTTGATGGCTTTAGGCAATCCTTTCCCTAGATCCACCTCCACGCATATCCTCGCACAGGCATGCATGTTGTCCTTAGGTTCGCTTTTGTCGATGTATTTTCCAACCACATTGCTTATCGCCTTGACCAAATCATCTCCCCAACAATGCAGTGGCAGGTGGGGGAGGCGAACCCAAACTGGGACCGCATTGGGAATGTCCAGCTCCGAATCGAAGTCAGGAGTCCATTTGTTAAGATAAAGGCCTCGAGAGTCCATGAAGTAGGGTCCATTTCTGAAGATCAGGTACTTGTCTGCTTTGAATTCAAAATGAAAGGTATAGTAGCCTTTCCCACAAAATCGTATTGATATTTTCCCGGGGATTTTATCAGACCAGTTCCGCTCCACCCATATTTGTACTATTCTTGGTGAGGGCCATAATCTAGTGAATTTCCCTATGATTCCTTTTTCAGCTAGAGATAAGGCTGCCATGCGAGGAAGGGTTGGCGGCAGCCGAACTTCCTAGAGTATGTCCAGTTTCTTAACAAATTTCGACGTTGCAGGATTGGGGCAGGGGGGAGGAAGGGATTTGACCAGATCTGAGAATGCTTTCTCAGAACCCCCTTGAGAAAAATCTGGATGGGCCATGGCTGAGGCCAAGGCCCAGATCGATGATGATCAGACCTCAAGGCCCCGAGGCCGACGGACACTAGCGGCTGCGCAGCTCCAAAATGGTCTGCTCTCCTATCGCGCAGCTCCTAGGTCACGCATCCTTACCAGAGGATAATGTTGCTTTTTTAAAGCTACTTTAATACTAAAGGTTTTAAACATTTCAAAATATATTTTATAGTGAATTAATCATGTGTTTACTTATTTTTGTTAATAATTAAATTAAAATTGTGAGAAGCCTATCCTATGGACGTAATAACAATAATGTACAATGTAATCATTTAGGGCATGAGTTCTCTCCTTTATGATCTAGATCTACTCTTTATGGCTTCTCTTCTTTATACCTTAGTTATATAGTCTTCCACACACATCTAACAATAGGTAAATCTAATTGAGCATATCCTCCATCGTGGAATATAAGGTCATCACCTAGTGAATGTGGAGGACTTGTTAACACAAACAAGCCTTATATTAGACATTTATATGGACAAAAAGATAGGGTTTCTACAAAATCAAGGATTTTTTATTTGCATTTTTTTAAATTTAGTAAAATAAATCAAATAGACACATACCTTGAAAAATTCAAAAAACTTGATCATAGATAAAAATAAATTCATTAGTTCTTAGGATCAGAACCATCTACATCATAATATATAACTACTTTGACCGTCGATGACCTAATAATAATATGTGTGTCTCTAGACTGAGATTTATTTTTAGTACTGGAAGATTTATGTTCCCTCTGTCTTTCCTTAGCTTGAATTGAAGTTCTGAGTTGCTTATTTTCATGGGCGAGTTGACTACTACACTGTTCAAGGCATGAGACAATGGGGAAGTATTTTTGGTGCCAATAGATGTTCTTAACTTGGGCTCATTCCAATGGATGTTACTTGGAGGACTATCATCATAAGAAGTGACATCAACACAAAATTCCTGAACTATCTTGGACCTATGGCCTTCTTCCTTTTTTCAAGGTTTCAGGATGACCCTTGAGATGGACAACTCATCGTCTCTAGGAGTATTCTAATTCCTGCTTTTCCTTTCTCAAGCAATTTTCCTTTGATTTTTTTTAATCGTAACTTTAGATTAAGGGTTTTTCTCTGATTGAGTGATCTCTTCTTTAAGTGCAAGGTTCTTTAACTACAATTTTGTGTTGAGGACTTACCCTACACGGTTCCACTTCCCTTTTATCCTTACATTCTTATTTTAGTTCCATATCACAGACATTAATACCCTTGGTCGTGCTTCTAGTTAAGTGAACAACAGTAGGTTTGAGGGTTTCAACACTATTATCATTCAAAACACAAGGGTTTTCTTCATGAAATGGTTCTTCATAATCATTCTATAACGAATGATGATATGCTGATTGAAAATGATTTTCCAACGAAGGGTTATGCACACAAATAGCTAGGTAGTTAGTATATCTATGTAATTGGTGGTTTTCACAACCATTTCGATCTAGGAAATGATCTTATTCATTCCTTCTCATTGCCAAATGATGTTTAAGTAGAATATATATGACTTTAATGAAAGAGTGATATTTCTGATTTCTTGCAATGTGATTGATGTGTGTAGGAAATTTTAGTTAGGCTTTTATATAGACAATAGGGAAAATTAAGTTTATGGCCGAGAAATTCCATTAACTACCATTTTTGATAAATAAAAACCAGATTGTGTCACACTACGCAAGTAACATATTGATGCAACAAAAGCGCTAAATTACACCATTTAGATTTCAATGAGGAAATTAATGTACCTTTTACATGATATGCACAAGATTTATTGAAGATAAGTTGCTTCTAGGAAATGTCACGCATTGCATAATTTTTAGTCATTTTCCCTTTTTGAAAGGGGATATGATTAGCTTTAGGAATGAAATCAATATTTACAACCATATTTAGATCACCCACTTGGGATTTCTTCATACCAAAAGAAGAGGGAAGAGAATTGACAACCCATTTATTGTAACCCTGAAGTAACTCAAGGAAATCCAGGTGGAACAAGTTTGCGCATTCATTATATGCCTCTATTATCTTAGCTCCAATGGTTTCAAACTGGATAAGGTGTGCCATGGTTAGAATACAAGAGCGTTTCAACTAGGAATTAGGGGGAAACATAGAGGGAAAATGTGCAATGAATGGGTCACCAAATGCTAACTTGAATCACAATGTAAAAAATATGAATAAGAATAATTAAACAACAAGGTGTTGGTAACCTTGAAACCCCAAGGAATTAACTCAGACATTGACAGTTAGGAGGTGTGGTATAGAGAAAATAATGGTTGTCAAATATGAGTGTCTATGAGCGGTCAACTTGAGATAATTGGTGCAAATCAAGATTAAAATCCCTCACAAGAATGCCAAATGATGTTTAAGTAGAATATATATGACTTTAATGAAAGAGTGATATTTCTGATTTCTTGCAATGTGACTAATGTGTGTAGGAAATTTTAGTTAGGCTTTTATATAGACAATAGGGAAAATTAAGTTTATGGCCGAGAAATTCCATTAACTACCATTTATGATAAATAAAAACCAGATTGTGTCACACTACGCAAGTAACATATTGATGCAACAAAAGCGCTAATTTACACCATTTATATTTCAATGAGGAAATTAATGTACCTTTCACATGATATGCACAAGATTTATTGAAGATAAGTTGCTTCTAGGAAATGTCACACATTGCATAATTTTTAGTCATTTTCTCTTTCTGAAAGGGGATATGATTAGCTTTAGCAATGAAATCAATATTTACAACCATCTTTAGATCACCCACTTGGGATTTCTTCGTACCAAAAGAAGAGGGAAAAGCATTGAAAACCCATTTATTGTAACGCTGAAGTAACTGAAGGAAATCCAGGTGGAACAAGTTTGCACATTCATTATATGCCTCTACTATCTTAGCTCCAATGGCTTCAAACTGGATAAGGCGTGCCATGGTTAGAATACAAGAGGGTTTCAACCAAGAATTAGGGGGAAACATAGATGGAAAATTCGCAATGATTGGGTCACTAAATGCTAACTTGCATCACAATGTAAAAAAATATGAATAAGAATAATTAAACAACAAGGTGTTGGTAACCTTGAAACCCCAATGAATTAACTCAGACATTGACAATTAGGAGGTTTGGTATAGAGAAAATAATGGTTGTCAAATATGAGTGTCTGTGAGTGGTCGACTTGAGATAATTGGTGCAAATCAAGATTAAAATCCCTCACAAGAATGCCAAATGACATATGAAACCTTGATACAAATCTTAAAATAATAACCCTTAGCTCGAGAACCATCATTTCTCATGACTGTAGATCTGAAAAATTCAAAAGAAATATCAATATACACATGAATATAAACTCACAATAATAATAAATGATTTGTCTAGTTAGTAATATATATAAACCAAGTCTTATATGATAAGGTCATGATATAACAAATACTCGAATATGGAAAATAAACCAAATGTAAAAATAGTCAAGCACAAATTATTACATAGTTCATAATTCTTTAGGTAATAACTATTCATCAACTTAGAACACATGTGGATATTAGGGCTTATATATAATTCAATAAAGGATATGAAATAAAGTGTTATGAATGAATTATTATATAGAAACAGAAATAAGATAGGGCTGCTATAGAATCAGGGCTTATATAGCGACCCTTTTTCACTTTGACATTCATATGTTGTATAGAGTCATATCCTCTCAATAACTTATTGGAATATCACAAAGGGAGGGGGTTTTTAAATTGATACTGAAAGGGAGAAAGTTTCATCAAGAAAAAACTAAAGGTAGGTCTTTCAAATGTAGTAAAGTTTAATAACACACCAACCAAAGCAACCAGAGATATGTCATATCACAATTATGAAAATTAAAAGAAAACTGCATGTCAAAACCATTCCAGTCATACAAAATCAAATCCAAAAGTGAAAAATGAAAGTCAGAGGGTAAATTCAATGAGGGGACCATATCATTTTAAAAAAGAGAGGGTATTCTGTTGGGTTTCCAACATTTGGTGACTTGGTGGAGCAACCGATTATCTCTGTCTAAAAATGGATTTTAGTAAAGTACACATATCATATGTGATATGAAAAGAATTGCCCAAAAAAATTCGAGAATGATTGTGGTAGACCTTCTTGAATACAATTAATCTATTCATAAAAACCTATTAAAATAAAAATAGCGACCATAAACTTTATAAGTAAAATCCATATGATATTTTAGAAAATCCATTAACCAACAAAGTGAAAACATATGTTGGATAACCAAATTGGTGATGTAGTTGTTACTTTAATACCACATGCATTGCCTCTGCTACCTACAGACATATATAGCCTCGACAAGGATACCCTTTAATCCGACTTAAATTCTACCACCCCATTTGGTTGATTGTAATTCATTAGTTCAACATTTAGATTATGAATTGATTGGGAAGGAGATTTAGAAGCCTCTTAAGGGAAAGGATGACATGCACATCCTAAAAAACTAAATTACATTTTCATTAAAAAATTAAATTTATAATCATGGATGTCACAGATAGAGACATTGTTTCTAGCAGATGTCTATAGCCTTGGCATGGACATCTTTTTCACTAGTTTTACCTGAGCACTTTTATCATAGTAAAATAACACAAGAAAAGCTAAAACCATGAGTAATTTATGTTCATTCATTACTCGAATAGTCAAAATGATAGGGAAACAAATCTAAATCTCCTTAAGAGATGGAATGGCATGAAAAGTTTGAGGATTCTCCAACATCATGTTGATTACACTCTGGTTGTAAAGGAAACCTATTATGTCAAGGACTCCCCTAATGAAAAAGAATCAAATAAAACAAAAAAGTTATGTAGTGCTAGTTATGTAGATCCTAGCCATGTATTTATACTAGTCTATCCCATACATAAGATGACATGTAATCAACAAAGGGATGTGTATTTTATTTGCGAGCCAACTTTTCTTAGTTGTTCCTTCTAGAATCTGACATGAAGAGGGGAATTGTGCTTGTCTTTGGAGGGCTATTTTACAATCCTTTAGCAGTTCTATAGACTAGACTACATTTTACATATCTTCACACATGACATTGACTCTTTGAAAAATCCTAAATCTCTCAATGGGAAACATCTAGAATAAAAATTGTTGCTCATGAAAGCCATGAACCAAGGCATTACAAAAATAATTTAATTTTCTTTATTTCATCATTTACAAATATCATAATTACATGTCATTATGAACACCAAACCTAGTTACGTTTTACAATACTCCCTATTAACTAGGGAGGTATTCATAATGGTACTTGGTTATTCTCAATTTGAATAATTTCTCATAAGAAGAATTCATATTTTTAACTCATTTGTATAGAATCATATCAGCCAACTGTGCTCACTCAGGATATGCTCCATGAGAACTATTCTTATCTTGGACTCGCTAGTCCCCAAAGAATATCGGTTTTCCCTTACTAATCATAGTGTTGGATTCCCTATCTCATCCTCAAAGAGCATTGGATTCCAAATGATTACACAATCCTCCATTTTATCTTCCCAGGTGAATACTACAATGACATGTCTATCTCTCCTTTTCTAAACCAGGAGGATTTATTCCTTTAAAGGAATGTACTCATTCTTATCGAAAAGGAATATATGTAAGCTTATTTCTTAGGAATTCTCCAAAGTTTCTTCCAAGTAAGAATATTCCTTTTAAGGCTCCCTCTTAACCAGGTAGCTATCACAACTTCTCATGTGGAGATCCTCAAACAATCAACTGCTTGAGGATCTCCTTTCTTCGATGTCATGAATTTCTTTTTTATCAAGGAGTCCTCATTTATGGAGAAATTATACATAAGGCATATATCATCCATCACTTTTTTCCATGAGTCAGTCATGTCTTCAACTCATCACAAAGTGATCATCATATTTTCCATTTGGCTTTTCTTTATGTTATTTTGCTTTCCTGCCATATTTTCCAAAAGAACATTACATCCTTCCTTTGTAGATCTCTTCATCTTCATCAGGGTCTTTATGGTATTTAGCTAAATACTATAGGATCCAACACTCCTACTAGTGCAATCTTCTTCTTCAATCTAGGGTTTAATTCTTCAATGCAAATGTTGAACTTTCACTTTGATACCCTTCGAATTGCTTTGATGCCTTTCTTAAAAAATTAGATCCTTGAATGTCTCTATCATTGCATGTCCTTTTCTCGACATTGACACCTTAGCTCTGAAACCATGTTGAGAAATCTAGGGAATTTGCGTTAGGTGATTTCTCTTCTTTTATTGACTTCTCTTGAATTCTTTTTACTTATTTAGATTATGATCTTCTTCATGTTAAATTATTAGTGTTCTTCTTCATCAAATAGTAACCAATGCATGAACATATATACACATGAGACACATCATGTAGGTTATAAGCTAGGGCCAAAAAATCTCACTCTTTGAGAGGAAAACCCACATAAATTCTTCTTATAGAGATTTCAATTGACAAATACCAAAGCCAAGACCCTTGACCTATTATCCACTCTAGGACTAGGACACGCGTTCTCTTAATAGTCACCATTCTTCTCGACTCCTCTTCCATTTCGACCTGCAAGACCTCCACACTATCATATTACCGAGATATTTCTTCTATCATGGCATAGATATAGCATCAAGACCCTTAATGACATTCCACCAAGATTGTGGCACTATGGTGAGACTCCATCACTATGTATACTGAAAACTTTCCGCTCACTCAGTGTGATCTAAATTACATAGCTCCTAGACTTCACACATAACTATAGCCTCCTCTTCGAACTGTGTTTCTCTATTTATGTTATCGAAAATTCTTCTCCAAAACATTCATCTGAATCTAAAGGATGATCCAAACTTCTCATTGTCCCTATGTACCCGAAATCACAAAGGGACATATCAAATCTTCATTCTGCCATTGTCCATAGAGACATACAAAATTATAAAGTATCCAAATTGTAGTCCTTCATTAGGCCACATGATATCCAAATAGTCCTTTATCATTGTCACTCAAAAATCTCAGATAAAATGTCCAAAAATATCAGAGAAATCTGAACTTGTGAACTATTGAAATGTGCAGATCCTAGCAATGTATTTATAGTAGTTTGTCCCATAAATAAGCTAACATGTATTCAATGAAGGGATGTGTCTTGTATTTGTGAGAAGACTTGTGTTAGTTGTTCCTTCTAGAAGCCAACATGGAGAGCGGAACCATGGTTATCTTTGGAGGGCTATTTTACAGTCCTATAGACTAGAATACATTTGACATATTTTCATACATGAAAATTACTCTTTGAAAAATCATAAAGCTCTCAATGGGAGCCATATAGAATAAAATATCTTGCTCATGAAATCCATGAAGTGAGGCATTAGAAAATTAATCGTATTCTCCTTCTTTCATCATTTACAAAGATCATAATTACATGTCATTATGAAGACCGAACATAGTTACATTCTACAACATGACTCCACCCATTGCTCCCTCTCCCCCCCTCTCTCTCTCCCTCTCTTGCTCACTCCCTCCCTCACCCGCTCTCTCTCCCTCTACCTCCCTCTCTCTACCTCCCTCTCCCA